>JACEGR010002373.1:0-130786 GCA_014170235.1 Listronotus bonariensis
ACCATAATGAAGAAACCATGGAACTGGAGATCAACAAAATTAGCTTAGAATTAAACACAGTAATGTTCGACTTCATTCACTTCCTAATAGCTAGAAATGTGTTGGACCAAATAAACCTCGCTCTCCAAGTAGTCATACAAATCCTAGACGACTTAGAAGCAGCAATAACATTCGCCAAAATTAACCTACTTTACAACAGCCTTTTCAAACCTGACGAGCTTCAATGGACAGTAGACAAATTGCTCCAACACCACCCTGAGGACCAGATCTTATACAGTCACTAAGAAGAATTATCAAATTACTACGAGGCTGTAACGATGGATGGATATTACTTAAACCATACCATAATTTTCATACTACATTTTCCGATCCTATATCCAAGTTACTTTCAATACTTCCACCTATATTCAATCCCAACTCGAAATCACACTACTATTATTCCTCCAGCCCCCTACATGGCTACTAATAAAGAACTCCACCAATATATGGTTCTACCTTGTAAGAAAACCGGACCAACCTTCCTCTGCCAAAAAAAATTCATGGCAAGTAGCTCTGTCAGAAAATTCCCATCTCCATCAATACAACACTGATTCAGAGAATGACCGAAGCCGACTACATAATCATTTTTCCACACGCCACCAAAATCACCTACTTTTCTACATCAAAAATATTGGTCCTTGAGGGAACTTTCCTCATCGAGCTACCACCTGGATGTGAATTTAAAACCAATAACGAAGCATTCATAAATTTAAGGACAATTATTAAGGAAGAACCCCTCGCTTAACCAAAAGTCACAACACTAGAAGACACTAAACAAACCCACCTAAAGCCACTGAAACTCAACAAAATTCCTCTGGACGAACTCCACAAACTTACCAGAGAAGAGGAACGCTTGGAACCAATACAACAAGAGACATGGATCAATCAGCATACACACTGCTGGACAACACAACAATCTATATTATAATCACAATATCTCTTACTCTAGGCATTTACAAAATTCGGCATTGGAGAAGACAGAAAGTCAAACCTGTAAAAGCCCATGGAGAAGGCCCCACAACCCCGAGGAAGATAAGACCAGTTTTGATCGTCCCTTACGAAACTTCTTCAGGGAATGGAGAAATTACGGTTTCTTGACCCCGACATTTTCCATGCATCGGCGGAGCACCAACGCAGCATGTCCCAAATATCAATAATGCAATCGCACAACTCAGCAGGCCGCGTAACTTAGTTATAAGTCTAGAATAAGTATTTATAATATTTGTAGTAAGCATTATTTTAGGTATAAATACAACTCATTGTACTTAGGCTAGTCAGTTCTAGTTTATACTGTGTACTCAATAAACGTCTAAAACAACATAGGTTTTTTTAAAAAACCTCTGACTTCACCAACCCTTAACTCGCTAATGTCGCGTACGACGCGACGTTGCTAATTGAGTGGGGGATTTTGTTTGTCTGTCTTTTTTCGGAAAATTATATTTATTAAGTAAGATTTTTTCTCTTTTTTTTAGAGGAAGTTAATTAAAACATATGATGTATTGATTCATTTTACGCTATTAAACATATAATTTTAAATAATTAAGGTGCAAAATGATATTTTTATTACTAAAAATAATTAAATTGAGCATTTTTCCCCGAAACGACTGATTTTTGGACCTATGTCATAAAGAACTTTATTGTATTACCTTGACAAAACACAGTTTATTTCTTTTCTTAAAAAATAAGATATTTTTCGCTGTCATAATTTTAAGGAAAATTCCATCCTGCGGCCACGTTTTTAAATGCCTACAATTTTTATTAGCCAAGAGAATTTATCTTCGAATTTGCATAAATATGCAATATTCGCCTGGAATAAAGTAGAAGCTGGTATAAGAAAGAATATAATGGTGTAATAAGTAAAAAATGTAAAACGAGAATAACGATAGAACGTAATAATTTACGGAATAAAGAAAAAAGTGGATTTAGCTGTTTTCGTTAGAACGTGTAATGAGATGTCTTTAATTTCATGGATCTTTAAGTAGAACATGAATTGGAATTTAAATACAGTGACGTACTTTTCACGTCAAAGTATTACTTTGTTTTCTATCACTGTATTTATAAACATAGTGACTGCAGTTTCGAAGCTTTGCTACATTTTCAAGTTTATACCCAAAACCATATACAGGGTAAAATGGAAATAAACTTTATATAAACATAATATGTCCTAAACGTCTTGGTTTTTGAACTACAGGGTGTTAAAAATTAAAAAAAAATTGTTTTGTTAACTTTTATACCAATTTAAATAATTTTACAGAAAATTAAGGAATGCCTTCCATGCACCTAACATGCACCAAAAGACATTTTTTGGCATACAAGAAAAAAATCATTCATAACCGAAAAATTTGGATATTTTGCAATTTCTTTTAATTAAATAATTTAAGATTCGCTTATTAAATTTTATTGAAGCGGTATTCAAATACTGCAATTCTCGGTATTTGAATACTATCATTAGAAACCAAAAATTTGATAATTTTAACATTTTTAATAATAGTGCCTATCCTAAATTTAAAAAAACTGTAAATCACGTGCTGTTTTTCGGGTCGGTCTGGTCATTCAATAAATTTATTGAGGGGTTGTTATTGGCTTTTTAAATTTCAATTGACTCTAAGATATTAAGTTTTTGCTTTTCGGTGCGGTATATAAAATTTTAAGATTATCGACATTTGGGAATGAATGACCAGATGTTATAAAGTGGTTGTCAAAGTTTGAATTATTTTTATTTAATACATTTTCTTAGTAAAATAAAATAAGTTAATTATTATATTTCTATAATTTTTAAGTTATCAAAATCTAACTTAACTATTTTCATATTATTATTTTTTGTTAAGATGTGTGCTATTTTGTCTGAAATTGGTCCAAAATATGTTAGGGTATGGTATGTTGGGGTGTTATAGGGTTTTATATATGGGTATATATGATTAATGGCTATTTGTTTTTGTTTTTTATTAATTAGCGAATTAATGGTATCTTATTATGGTATTTTCTATTTAGAATACCACTATCTTTAGGTATCCAAAGCCTTATTAACAACTAAATTTTAATGTTTTTGTTAAGTTTCTGGCTTTATTGCTCATTTCATAGGGTAATCCATATATCTAATACCCTATTCGGTATTAGAAATATATTTTGTTGTCAGCTAAAATTGTCCAATTTTCCTAAAACTTTTATTTACAATTTTAAACATGCAAAGCGGTTTTTTCTTCTGTTTAATATATGGTTATGTAAAGTCTATACTTTGTATTGTTATAAAAACATCTCAGATTTATTAAAAAACTCAAATTAATATTAGATTTCATAAAAAAGTTATTATAGGGATGTTTACAGGATTTCAGTATTCGACCCAACTTCCAGCCGGGATTGGAGTAGTTATATTTGTTTATTTTCGCATGTTTTCAAATGTTAAAAGACTAAAAACTTCTCTGCAACCAAACTTTAAACCTATAATAAATTTTTAAAATTAGTGGGCCACCTCAAAATGTTAAGTAACACTACTTTTTTCAACTTTTCTTTTTTAATAGGTGACAAATTTCACTACCAGGTTTTTTTAATTTTTCCCCACCCTACTATATGTACCATATTAGTACTTTCGTGTATGCCTTTACAAAGTTTCTATCTTATTTTATATTTCCAAATAAAGCGCAACCATCCATTTTACAATTTTTCTCTATTTGATACCCTTACTCGGAATAAAATACTATGTCTAAGCAATTCTGACGAATTGAATTCTAGAAAGACTGGCGAGCGCAAAGAAAAATGCTGATTGTACAAAGAGGGAAGCTGTCGTTGAATAAATAGTTTTTTCGAAAGTTCATTACAATAATAGGTAAGATATATATTATAATTTTTCACGAACGTTAAAAAATGCAATTTTTTTAACAGGTAAAATAATTCCCTTTTTTTCTTGGTCTTCAAAAATATTTAGGAAGGATAAAAAGTAAAAAATCAATGTAAAATACTTCAATAAAGAATTTAGGTATGTATTGGAAAAGTGGGGACTTTTTTTTATTTTAAAAAATTTTTAGCGCCCAATAATTTTTTGCACCAAAAGGGGGTGGCAATTTCTCTTTCTGCACGGGGTGACATAAGATTTAGAAACGGCACTGGTTTGAGCCTTATTGTGTCCTGTCTGAAACCCTTACCATTTTTGGTACAATTATTTAAAAATTGCATATAAAACATTTTGGTAAACTAGTCCGACAAAAAAAGTGACTCGTTCGTCCAGTCCGATACCCGAAATATTTGACATTGACGGGCTGGGTTAAAGCGCTGCTTTCATTTATAGCGATATAAATATTCGTGGTAGACTCGTCAAAAGAAAGCACCCAAAAGATTTTAAAGCGGTTTTTATCATAAACTCCATTTCATTATTGGCCCAGACACTATAATCAATAATTCCCGTTCTCAGAGACCACCTTGTACCATCTGTGTATTAACCAAATTTTATTTTTAAAATATAAGCCGATTTATATCTGTATATGCACTTGTAAAATCCCCATCTTATTTTATATTTCTAAATAAAATCCAGCCCTTGCAGTTTGTTACTTTTGCTTAAAATAAAATTGCTTGACTAAGCAATTTTTACGAATTTAATTTAAAAAGAATCTCGAGCAAAAAATATATCGATTTTGCAAAAGCGCATAGAGTTGTGATATAATAAATTTAAAGAAAAAGCTAAACAGGCAGTTATGATACGATTTTTTTTATTAAACAGAATGTACCTATCAAGTATATAGGGTTTTCTAAACATATGCGAAAAATTTGATGATTCTTTGTACACAATATAAGGGTTTGCTTTATAATTATGGGGTCAACAGAGGACCATAAAGGGAATATCGCGAAAAAAAAAATATTTTGTTATCTTAAAAACAAAACAGTATTTTGTTTAAACTACCGAGTAATGTTAAATAAAGACATGTTACAAATGCCTTAGTAGGTGACAGCGAATAAATATTTTTTTAAATCAATTTTCCCTTTCCAACACGTTATAATTTACATTTTATTTTCTTATTTGAAATTGATAATTTAATAGAAAAAAACCAAAGTTAGAAAAGTTATTAAATAAATCAGGCTGTAGAAATTTATATTTTTCAAGGTTATTGCGAGATTCTCTCTTTATATGAAGGGCCAAGTTTCACAGTGAATAAGTGTGTATACTTTTTGCTACAACAGTGAGATAAATGTTCCAATAGTATTTTTTTATCGCTTAATATAAATAAATCCCTTTTTGGGCAATAAATACATCCATAACAGGGTGTTTAAACTTAAGAAAGAATTAATTAAATTGAATGTATAGGTTCTTTGTTCATTTTTACACGATGTAACATAACAATCTAACCTCCATAATTGGGAGCTCGGTATGATATAGAGTTTTTTCTAATTAAAACGATTGGCGGTATTTTGTTAGAGCTTTTATAATTTTTCTTATTTGATACCAACGACCATATTTTAAAAGCTTTTATTTAACTTGCGATGTATCCCAAGATGGCGGACTAGTTATTTTTAATTCACTTTTAAAATATTCAGGGCTTGCCAAGCGTAACTCGAAAAAACGACATCTTTCTAAATCCTTCATGGCGTAACACCCCAAATGGCGGACTTTTTAAATGCACTTCTGCAATATAGGTTTCAAATAAAAGGGATTGTTAAAAGAAACTCGAAATCTAAAGTGACGTCAACCTAAATTCAACATGGCGGAACACCTAAAATGGCGGACTAGTGATTATTATTGCATTCCTAAAATATGGGTATCAAATTAAAGGGCTTGCTGGTAGTACCTCAAAAATAAAGTGACATTACTTCATCATCGCTTCTACTACCATGCTTTTCTAGCATATATGTATCAAGTAGAAGAAGTTCTCGATGCAAATGCCTAATTGTATTGCAGCTAAAGTATTTAAAAATACCTTGCAATAATAATGAAATAAATAAAATGAGAAACCTGCTTAGCAATAACTAAAATATAAAAAATAAATTTAAAGTAAAAACTATTTTTAAAACAAGCTTTTATTTAAATACACTAAAAAAAAATAAAATACACTTTTTCTTTAAATTTTTTACTATAAAAATATAGCGTCATTACACAATTTATATGAGAAATATAGTATAAAATATATACTAACCAGAACTGAAATACGAGGGGGTCCAGAAATGGAACAAAAATCGACCTGTATGTCAAAAAGTAAGAGAGCCATGAAAATGATTTTAGTGTCAACTTTCGTTTCTTAAAAAAGTAGCAACAATTCGCAAAAACCGCAAGTCTGTCTCTAATAATAACCAAGATACCCTTGCAATTGCAACGAAATCCAGACATACTGTACTTTATTTTGCTTTTTCTTTTCATAAACCTGTCCTTTATCTTAATGCTAATACTTACTTATACTTACGAGAGCCCCAACGCAATGATCCTTAACTTGAAAAGAAAACATCAAGATAAACATTCAAATGAAAAAAATATTTACATATAACTTTATCACCTTTCACGTGGCTTAAGGGTGTCTCGCCACCCTGTAATTATTTTCCTTCTTGAAATACAAATAGAGAAATACATAAAGCATTAATATGTAACAGTTTGAAACAGAGCAGACACACTTTGCAAGAAACCCCCAAAGTTTGTTTTCTTATTTCACACAACACAAAAAGTGGTTTTTATTAAAAATATAGGGTGATTCGTAACCTATATGGATAAACTTGGAAACGAACAAACAATGACTAATAATAAAAAGAAAGTTGGTAAAATACTTTTAATTAAATAAATAATTTAATTAATTAGATAATTATTTAAAAGAAATAAGCTAAGATTCTAATCACAAATTATGTACAGGGTGGTCCAAACAGTAATGTTCAAACTTTAAGAGCTAATTCTTCACTAAACAATATGAAGAAACTTTATATAAAAATTTGTCCTAAACGTCTTAGTTTTCAAACTACTGGGTGTTAAAAATTAAAAAAAAATATTGTTTTTATAATAACTTTTATACCAATTAAGATATTTTTAAAAAATTTGGGGGACGCCTTCATTGCCCCAAAACACTTTTTGTTGGCATTTAAGAAAAAAAAATTAAATATTACCAGTGTCGTCCATGAGGGGTTTAAGGTTAATATTTTTTAATAAAAAAATGGTACGCCAATAATTTTTCAAAAATAAATATAGTTTTTAAAATTCCCATTAAGTTTGGAACAAATTTGATCTCTTGACTTTTTTTATTTGGTGCACGGTTTTCGCGTTAATAAATAAAAACCATTTCTGGGCATGGTCAAATCGCTATCTAATTAAAGAATAAAACATCGTAATAGGTAATTTTTCGCTGTAGAATTTGATATTATCCATACAAAATGATTTTGTCGAGTAATGGTTTTTATTTTTTTACGCGAAAACCGTGCATCAAATAAAAAAGAAGTCAAACGATCCAATTTGTTTCAAACCTAATTAAAATTTAAAATTTATTTTTATTTTAGAAAAATGCAGTGGCGTACCATTGTCTTATTAAAAAATATTAACCTTAAACCCCTCATGGACGACACTGGTAATAATTTATTTTTTTCTTGTATGCCAAAAAATTTATTTTGGTGCATATAAGATATTTCCTAATTTTTTAAAAATATCTCAATTGGTAGATATGAAAGTCATTATAAAAACAACTATTTTTTGAATTTTTTTAACACACGAAAGTTTTTCATATTTTTAGTGTAGTAGTGTTAAAATTGAACGTCATTGTTTGGCCTACCCTGTACACTAATACTATAAGGAGTTGAAGTTTGTAACTTTGTTTGTTTGTAGCCGCTAATCTTAGGAAATACTAAACCGATCATAAAAACTTACAATCAGAAAGCTACACTATTCAGAAGGAATATAGGCTCAAAAAATACCGTTGGTATTTCGGCCTGTAAAAATTGTTAGGATCGAATCGGATTATATATTTTTCGTTATCCTTAAATTATTTTCTACAAAAAAATTAAAAAATAGCCACACTCGAAAATGTTAAAATGACGTTTTTTTACAACTTTGTAGCCCTCCGCTTTCTTTACGTCTCTTAAATTGTCAGATTAGTGGAATATACATTGATTAGCTTTTAATTAACTCACCCTAACCCTATCTTAATCTGACGCCCAAGAAAATTTTTGATAAATACATTTTTTATTTTTTATGATCGTCCCTGTATACGGGGCTCATATTGGGTAAAGGTACTTACTCGGGACCAAGGTATCCTCCGGTGTATTAATCTGCTGCTCTGTAGTAAATACCAAAATTCCCCTCATGCGGGCCATGCCCCCTCCCCAATTTTTATGCAAATGGTTTTTAGTCTACTATTTTATAATAATAAAGGTAAAAAAGAGCGACTTTGCTTAAAATTAAATTGAAAACTTACCTACCCCGCAAACTATCCCTCATTTAAGACAGGCTCTGTATGATATAAATAAATTGCTTTTTCTTATTCCTTATGCTTAATAATTCCCTCTTAACTGTATGCACATTTAAGTTACACGTCTAAGTAATTTCAAACACCATTATCACATTATTCCGAATAATCCATTGCAGCTCTCAAGAGAGTCTATTTTCCGCTTAAACCATAAACACAATAAAGACCTAAACAGTCTAAACCGCACTCTAGAGTTATTAATTAAAATTTGAGTAAATATTAACGCGATTCCATCAATTCTGCGACGTGGAATGGAACCTCTTTAGACTGATGTTGCAGGAAATTGTGGTTTTTAATACCTAGGATTTTCAAAAACTACTACACAATAAAAATCACAGTTTTTTTATCCTTTCTTCTCTAAATCTTAGAACACTCCACAAAGTCTAATATACATATTGAATACTAACGTGGGTGTCTTAAGACTAGTAAGAGGGAGTTAGATTAGATTAGAATAGGGCCGATATAACCCATGCACTGAAGCCGCTCGGCTTATTGTGCGCCCTGTCTTTTACGTCTGGGTGATGTCAGCCAGACGGGACCTACAGCTTAACGTGGGTTCCGAACCACGGCCCTCTCAGCGACAACTTAAGACCTCGTCTCCACCCAGGAGGCACTACTGAACCTACCAACTGAGTGGGGTCCGCATGTCTACGGTTGCGCAGGACACGGCAAAGTGTGTTTCGGCGCCCTGGTCCTTTGGCGGCCTTCAGCGTCGATACATTTTGCACTTTGTCCGTCTGGTGTTGAGCTAACCACTAAATTTCCGACCAACTTATAAATAAGTATTTGGCCTCAGCAGGATTCGAACCCACCTCACGTCCGTTGTGCGCTCAACGACTTAACGCCTTACACGCTAAGCCATCACCGGACTAAGAGGGAGTTACTTAATACTTGAAGAATTGGTGGAGAAGGGACGACCTTTGCTGGGCAGCAGGTTCCAACATCTAAAAACTGTAGGGATGAATGCTTGAACAAAGTGGGAAGATTGTGGCCTGTCTCCAGTTGACCCGTATAGGGATGCATAAATGCTGCACTATGAATCTCTGTTGGGAACTGCAAGTGAAAGAACTATACTGGACAATTCCTCAGAGCAAAAGCCTATCTACTAAAAAGCAATAGAGATTCTTCTTTCGTCTGATGAGCAAGAAAAGGAAGCTGTTTTGTAAACAAGAGATTGCCAATAATACGAACAGCTCTTCTTTTTAATGGAAACAAGAATGTTGATATTTGTGGAAGACGGCATGACCCAAATATGGGAATAATATTTGAGAGAGGGTCGGATTTAGAATACATGCAAAGTACATCAAGTAGAAGGAAAAAATACTTGTTGGCTCAAACGTTCTTACTTTCCTAATTAAATCTGCCCTAGTTTTAATTATAATGTCTGTATGCCAGTTAAGGTTTTTTCTCAAATGTGACGTCTTAGAGGTAAAATGTGCATTTGCTATGTAGATAAGTATTTATTGACTTTTTTTGCGACAAGAAACATGCTTATGTTTTGGATGCATTAAATTGGACAAAGTTTTTGTCGCTTCAAAACGATAATAAATTAATGTCATGTCAAAGACATATCTGTATTGCCCTACGTTTGCTTTCCAAGTATGTTTAAAAAATTAGTTTGAGATGCTAAATTTGGATTAAAGGGTATTCTCATCGGCAAAACTTTTAATGGAATTGGTAGTGAAAAAAGAAGGTCGTTCCTGTGAAGCAGAAACAAAGTTAAAACTAACTAATCCTTATCACTTAAAAATATTTGGAGATAGAGATCATTCGAAACGTCGTGTATCAGTTAATAAATAAAGACAATGGAAGTTCAAGAAAGTAAAATTGGGAGAGAGCAGCGCAACTTAAGATTGCTGTAGATAGGAGAAGGGCGTATTAGAACATTTATTTATAGAAATAAATTTTTTAAGGTACTTATCGGGGGTAATTGCACAAGTGCATCAAAATTTTCGATAATTTTGCTTAAAAGCGTATTGCCTAAAAACAGAGTTCATTTTCATATTTTGGCGAAAAAGACCGACTCCGAAGAAGAAGGGCTCTTTCGCCAAAATGTGAAAATGAAAGAGAGTAGTTTTTCAAGGGCAATATAGGTAATGAGTCTAATTTAGGGAGAAAATTACTCGAAGAAATTGAAACTTTCAAATAAAGGAATAATAATTTTCTAAAAATTTATTTAACAATACAACAAAATCTAATCTTAAAAAACTAAAAGACACAGGTGCAATTTTCGATTTCTACTATGCAATTATCGCTGTAATCAAGCGATAATTGTTAAGTAGACAAATAGGTGAGTGTAATTTTTCACCAAAACAACAATAAAAACCTTTTTCGTGTATGTTGCATGTTTTCAAAAAAGTTTCATAATGTTTTAATAAGTTGATCATTCTTATAGCAACATAATAAAAATGGTTCCTTACGATTCGTGTTTCCATTTTAGGTCATTAAAATCACCGAAAAAGTCAAAATAAGCTAGAACAATTTAGTTGCTGCGGTGTAGACATTCAGTTTCCAAAATTTCGCGAAATGCAGATGATGTTTGAAAGGTAAACAACGATAAACAAAACTAAATTTCACTTGCTTTGATGTACACAAAAAGTTGAAACCTGTTGACATTTGTTCAGTAATTAGTTACAAAAAGTTCCTCATAGTTGCTTTGGTGAATACGTACCTTTATTTTGATCTCAAAAATGTGCGCCTTTAAAATATTTAAACGAAAGCACCATGTATTTAACCTGTCAAAAAGAATAATTTTTGGTTAGACCCTGTAAATGCATATTTTATTATCCCGAAGTCCATTAAATATGCAACTGATGGGGAATGGAATCCAGTAAATGGAATCTCATGCAATAATCTGGTTTCCGAACGTCTGGAGAAACGTCTTTACATGTCTTTACATAAAACAAGCTTTACCTATAATGCGAAAGGTGTATCGTAAAAATCTGACTAGACGGTGCTTGACTTAATGCGAGTTAAGTGAATGATTTAAATTATACCCATTGCCATAGAATATGCAGGGTGGTTTCTCAGCAATGGGCCAAAATTTAGCTGTACAGTTGTGAAGTCAAACTACTTCGTTTTTTTAAACTTACCTTCGTATAACAGTTGATATTAACTAATATACAGATACAGGGTGGCATAGGTTAAGAAATATTTATTAATTTATTCCGATATTGTTAAATACGTTTTAAATATTTTAATAAAACTCGATATATAAGAGTTTTCTGACATAAGCTATTTATAATCATCTGACGTTAATTTTTATGTGTGAACTAAAGGATGCTACCTACACGACCTTAAATTTTTCTAAAACTAATAAGTTGTTTGTGCTTTTCGGCTTTAAAGCGATTTCCAAGTCTACGTGTTTATTTCGGTGGCTTTAGAGTCGATTGGAAAATCGAGGTCAAGCACATTTCAGGCCATCGTCGTACGCATGCGAAAGTTTTGCATCCAACTTCACAGTATGTAGACATCAAATGAAAAACAAACCTCACATTTTAATTCGTCCCGTTTTGTGTGCTGTTGGTGTGAGCGTGCTTTAAACTTTTTTTTACCCGTTTTTCAATTTATTTTTTATAAAAATGGTAAAATTATGTTTGAAATTGACACTGATGACGTTCGAGGAAGCATTCATCTGAAGTTAGGCAGTTTTTAGGCCCGCTTGAATCGTTTATATCGAGTTTTTAATCGGCTTCAGTGAAGTCAGCCGTACTTACTTTCAGGCTTGACTTGAACGATTCAGGTCGCTTTCAAGCGCGTTTATATCGCTTTTTCAAGCCACTTTTAAAAGCCGCTTTGACGCAAGCTAGCTTCAACTATTCGATATAAACGTAGTGCTTGGTAAAATTTTGAGCTCTCCTAGGCTTTTTACATTAAAAAGATATATCTTGTGAGAATTGCTCTGAGCAACCGTTTTGTAGCTATTTGCCTGCAAGTTTTTTGTGCAACGAAAAAGTTTATGGAAAAATAAATTAAATAATTAGTATAATACTCGTATGTAGTTATAGCCTAAACGCAAATATCGCAAAAACGGTTGCCCAAGGAGATTCTTACCAAGCATACCGATTTTCTGTAGATAGAATAGGAGAGTTTAATATTTTACTTAGATGGTACATACAGAAAACCACAAACAGGTTGCGGCATTTTAGAGAAATTCGGATAAAATTAACATCAGATGTAAATAGTTCATGTCAGAAACTCCTAGATACCGAGTTTTATATAGCGGGTGACAACAAAATTGGTATCCAGCAATTTATTTTCCTCAGTGCAACCATATAGTTTTAAAATAAAAGGACAATATATTGTATCATCGGATGCCAATTTTGAATATAATAGCATCTGTGTATTACTTCCGATTTAACCGGAAATGAAATAAACTTTGATATTTTAAATGGAACCCTCTGTATATTTTTAATATTTGAATTCTACAGGTCATTCCTGATATAAAACCTTTTATGTTTCCATAACCTAACTCTTTTTGTTTTAAAGAAAATGGTGTTGAAAATGTCCAAACTACAGTACAATATGCAGTTTTATGGGAAATCAAATAAACATCACAAAAATTAAAAATGCCTTAAATAGTTCTTTTAAAAGACTCTACCTTTAGAGACAATTAAAATTCTACTTCCTGTTTAACCGGAAGTGCTATAAAATTTAAACTTCTAAGTATGATAACCCTGATAATTTTAATGGAACACCCTGTACATTGCCTAAGATTTATATCCTTTAAGCTATTCCTGATATAAAACCTATAATATACCCTAAGCCTATCCTCTTCTAGTTTTAGAGATAATGGCGTTTGAAAAGGTCCAGACGACGACAATATATCCATGAAACTATCTATTGTAAGGTCGTTTAGACCTTTTTAAACTCAGTTTTCTCTAAAACTAAAAAAGTTAGGTTATGGTTATATTATAGGTTTCATATCAGGAATAGCTTAAAGAATTTAAATCTTAGGAAATTTATAGGGTGTTGCTTTAAAATTATCAGGGTTATCATAAACTGTTAAATAGGAAGTAGTATTGTAATGGTCTCTAAGGGTAGAGTCTTTTAAAAAACTATTTTAGGCATTTTAAATTTTTGCGATGTTTATTTGTTTTCCCATAAAACTGCATAATGTGCTGTTGTTTGGACATTTTCAAACGCGTTCATATCGCGACTATTCATAACCTAACTCTTTTGGTTGGTTTTATATCAAGAATAACATAGACATAGAATTCAAATTCTAAAAATATACAGGGTGTTCTATTTAAAATATCAAAGTTTACATCACTACCGGTTAAACCGAAAGTAATACACAGATGCAATTATATCTAAAATTGGCATCCGATAATACAATATAATGTCCCTAAATCTGAAAACTGTATGGTTGCACTGAAGAAAATAAATTGCTGGATGGTACTTTCGTTGTCACCCGGTATAATAATATTCAAAACGCATTAAATATTATTGAAACAAATTTAAAATATGTTATGAACTTGCCACCCTGGACTTTTATTAAATTTAACTTTTATATTATATATTTTAACTTTACTATTATCCAGTTAAATTTTGGTCCCTTACTTAAGGACTACCCTGTCTGTATATGACGAATTTGGGGTGGCGTTGATTAACGACGTTGTCATTTTTAAAATTGACACATGTCGATTCTTTATTGTGTGTTACAAAATGATGTGTAATGAAATAAAACAATAAGGGTAGTTTACTCTTAAAGGAAAATTGTATGTTTGATGTTTTCGTGAACCCTGTATACAACATTGACATTTTTTTCGTGATTCGTGTTTTTAACAAGCAATCATTTTTATTAGAAATGTGTTTTCTTTTAAGAATATTACATTTTTTTGTTTATTTATTCTATTGTAAACTCTATCCTTACACAGCCTGTGTACATAATCTCGATAACAATTAATTTACCTAATACCTAAGAAATAACCAGAAGTGAAGTTTTATTTAGAAAGTAACACCTAAGACCTACACCAAATATACAGGTTGTCAACGGAAAGTCATGATAATACTGAATGGGCTAGTGTAACAACCCATCCAATAAATTAAATGATCTGATGGTTCTTGAGATATTGACACTTTTATACAATTTTCACAATATTCAATGACCCTTTATATTATATGACGATGCTAACAAAGCTTCTACTATTTTAGATAATTGAATTTTTTCACTCTACAATTTTTGTTTTCAAGAAACTCAGATGCTTCCTAAAAAAAATATAATTGTGGCACTTGCGTTACAGCCTTCCGAGTCCCATGTCTGCCCTTTTTATCAAAATAATTTAAAAATGTTTGCACCGCCACTGGTACTAACGTTTGTTTGATTAGAGTGAGAATAAGTTAATAAAACACATATTTTCAAGATTTATTCAAACTTAACTTAAGTGTATTATGGGTTAGTTAGTTGTCCTTACAAATACCATTTTGCCAATGTATTTTCTAATATCCCATTATAGCAATTAAAAACCATAATATTCTCATTAATATTAATTTTGGGAAACATACTTATATCTTTTTGCTATGTCCAGGGGTGTTTCACTGTGGTTGTTTCTAACATTAACATCGGCTCCTCTTTTCACCAACTCGTTGACAATATCCCAATTTTTCCACTTTACAGCAAGATGAAGAGGTGTATTTCCATGGTTATTACAAACATTAAGCTCAGCACCGTAATTTAATAATGTAAGTACTACTCTAAAGTTTCTTTTAAAACAAGCGAGATGCAAAGCAGTCATTCCATTCTGATTTATTGCATTAACATTAGCACCGTACTCCAACAGAGCCTCAACTATATCGTGGTGACCATTGAAAGCTGCAAACTGAAGAGCAGTTCCACCTAAACCCATCGCGTCTACATCAACATTGTTGTCTAAAAAGACCAATATAATATTTTTGTGTCCATTCCATGCTGCTAAGTGCAGTGGGTTATTGGTATCCTTATCCATCATGAAATGGGCCCCATTTTTCAACAATATCAACACCACATCTTTGTGACCTTCCTGCGCAGCAATATGTAATGCTGTAGTTTTAGACAAACCATAAGTCTCATTAATATTAACCCCATTTTTTAATAATTTCTCTAAATTCCTAATATGGCCATATTGAGCTGCGTTTATGAATGCTTCTGTTTTAGTACGTTTAGTCAATTTTTCAAAATATTTTAAAGACCTACAGGTATCATCAATTTTAAAAATGCTTCCCTTTCAATACATTTAACATATTCATCCAAAAGAAATTTCTGCGAAGTCACAAAATAATTTTTTGTAAGTCACTCATTTGAATACTTTTTATAATTTTAGTCAGAAGTTTGCGGCCTTCTTTTTATTTTTCCTATTTTTGAAAATTCACACAAAAACACATTGGTCAATGGAGGTAGGTTTTTGGTTTCTTTGGATATTGTCAGTAGCTGCTTCCAACTCATAAACGTTTGATTTTCCTTGCGTAAATATTGTTCAGGAACTTCACAATTGTTTTGATTGTCATTTATCCGTCTTAGTACCTTTAAAATTTGTCCAGCGCGTAACATTGAATCACAGGTCTCGACAACAAGGCATTTTTTGAAGGGAGATGTAAAAAATGTTATAATTAAACTGTTAAAATCACTTTCACGAGCTTCTAGTTCTGTTATAAAATTTTTAGATTGCTTCTGAATTACTTCTTGAAGAATTAATGGATTCATTTAATGATTTATTTTGTTTTAACTACAACCGAATATACAGTAAAGCAGTAAAACTTAAAACAAATCTACTTAAAAGTAATTTATCGTTTTAAAAACATTGGTATGTCAATTATATTGGTAATACTTTATCTTAAAAGAGATAAGAAAATTTCATTTCTAAAGTTATCCAAAACAAGTAGGTGTTCGGTTCGAATAAATGTACAAATTTTAATTATTTATTATTGCTAGCCGATTTTGATAAGATTTAGCCCTTCTTATTCTTGGTATTTAGCGGGTATTTATGCCGGATTTTTTTTTAATGTATTTAGTCTACAGGAAAGAAATATTATTTGTGTAAGAAAATTTACGCTACCTACCGAATTTTGTCCGTTAAGTATTTTTAATTTATTTCTAAGTTTTTAATCAATAATTTGCCAAAATGTATACAATAATACAAACAGTATTATTACATAAACAAAATAGTGTTTAAGATAACAACTTTTTTAACAATAAACATCTACTAAAGCTGTGGTAGATATTTTTAAATTAAGTACACATAATAAATTAATCAAAAGTTCAATAATTTTATAGACTTGGCCAGTACCGTATTTTTAATTAAAAAACTACATAATATGAATTTTAACTGACCCCGATCACGACTTGCATCGCCAACATAAAAATATGTTTGTTTAATTTAGAAATTTTGTAATATACTCCAAGAAACAACACATTTTATGAGTAAAGGCGTTTTTAGACTGCCATAGTCTTAATATACAGTGCATTTCTTTAATACCCCCTTTTATTTTTTAAACGTTAAACTTTGGGATATAAAATTTATGTATAAATACTATATTTAAGAGAGAAATTGACTGATGAAAATTTCACGATTGCGCTGCGGCTGGGCGCCATCTTGGGAAAAAATAAATGGAAAGGGGATCTTGTGACACATCATTTTAAAGCTTCTGACGAGTAGTTTATAACATTAGAATATGAAGTTAACCACTTTACCTAATACAAAATAACGGTACCCAAATACCTGATTTGGATGCGGCATTTTGTAAAGCTCTTTATATTGTTAATATAATATATAAAGGGTACTTTATTAAAAAATATATTTACTTTTTTATACCCTGTATGTTATCACCAGTATCACCAAAAAAGATCTTTTAAATAGTTTTAAGAAAACACCACATTAGGTACATCTAACTTTATTAGTTTCGGAAATATGGCCATCTAAATAAGGTATTTGGGTAATTTTGAAAGTACCGTTATTTTTTATCAGGTGAAGGTCTTGACTTTATATTCTAGGGTTATAAAGTACTCATCACGGCCTTTAAAACGCTGTGCCACAAGACTCTCTCTGTCCATTTAATTTTTTTGAAAATTGCGCCCAGCCGTCATCTTGAAATTTGTATCTGTCCATTTTATTCTAAATCATAGCATTTATGCATAATTTTATCTCCCAAAATTTTACTTTTTTAAATTGATCCGTTTAAAACATGAAAGGGTGGGGGCATAAAAGAAATGAACTGTATAAAAAATAGTACCATGTTTCAACTGGTAAGGATTTTAGTCATCTACGGGTAAACATGGAAAACATTTTCTATTTTTAAGAAAAATATTATGGTATTATTCTATTTTCGTTTTTTCCTTGCAGTTGTTAATGAAGGCTGAAAACCTAAGCATTAACATAACGTGGGGTCTTAGATGATGTCAGAGGCAGTTTATTAACAGAAATTCAGTGTTTCAGTGATTGCGCCTAAAAAGATATTATTTGGATAACCTCTGATTTATTAAATTTAATTTGTAAGTATGTTAGCTGGAGCAGGTAAAGATATTTTATCATATACAGGGTGAAAAATATTTAGAATTATTAGATAAGAACCTTTTTTTCGTCTGCTGGTTAGTTCAAATATCAAATATTTTGGAGTAGAAAAGAAGATTTCTTTAAAGTGAAACCTTTTTTTTGCTGTTCAAAAAATTCTTGGATTTCAAATTTTTTCCTTACTCCTCAATATTTTAATTTTTTGCACCCCACTGAATGTCATCCTGCCGAACCCAATTAGAACATTATTCTTAATTGCACACTCACACACCCACAGAGAATATAAACATACCAGATCAGCTAAATTCCATACCACATAGGCAATGTTAGGAAAAGAGACAATCTAACGTGAATACAAACATGTAGAAATTTTGGATTTGATCAGTCACATACATCCTTTGCTATTGCTTATAATCAACGACAAAAATAAAAGATAAATAATTAATTTTATAACAATAAAAACTATAAAAATCTCACATAATAAATAAATAAACTTCCTGTAACTACAGCACTGATTATAAGCCATGTTAAGTGCCCTGCCTATTTTTTAAAATCTATTTAAGAAAAAACTTAAATGTTTTGAAAAAAGAAATATTTATGTAGTCCGAGGCCTTTTGTATTTTAATAGTTTTTATGGGTTAATTTAATAAACTTTTATGCCACCTTTTTTAAAAATATATCACATCATTATTATTATTCAATTATTGTTGCTTAATTTCTGACAAAAAAGTTTATGCTAAATGAAGAAATTAATTTTTAATTGTTAAATACTAAGTGAAATATGACGTCCAAAAATGTGGGTATTTTAACTTAACGGACTAAATATTAAATGTATCACATCAGCGACGTATGGACCCAGCGATCTATTTATAATTTTATGATAAACATTAAGCCAACAATCCTAATAGGCAAAAGGGGTGAGGCAAGCGAGAAATGAAAATGGCGGACTTACTTTTTGACGTCGATAATATGCATCCAACGACGTTGTTCTCTATTTACATGTGAAAAGTGAGGTGCGGAAATGAATAGTCTACCCTTCTACAAACAAAGCACTGCCTACCCATATTCTCTTTAAAAATACTTTCTAATCACCAACAAACACCAGAAAATACTCAAAAAAACGCATTATAAGCTTTATTTGATCACTTTTGGCTTTCCAAATTGTCAAATGACAGAAACCAACAGAAATGACAAAGCAAAGGAGGCGTCACCCACAAGCATTTAGGAAAAGTTCATTCATGTTTTATTTACGATGGAGTAAAAATCCCTGGGCGGCGGTTCCAGAATTAACAAATAATCACGTATTTTCAGAATTTTGCTTTTTGTAAAAAGATAATAACTTATAATATTTCAACATATTTTTTTATTTTGATATCTTTTATATCGAGGCTTATCTAACAACTACTTGTGGTTAGTAAGTTTAGAGTGAAAAAATTAAATTTGGCAAACTGCATTTTAGCGCTTTTACTGTGATGTATTGATGACAACAGCTCAAACGTAAACAAGCCTGGTCCATACGTCGTTGTATCACATGATTTATGTACTTTTTGTAATATTTCTTGCTAAACCAACTTATTTTAGAAAATCTACACTACAGTAGTTTGACATCACAGTTTACAACCACCCTGTATCGATATCAAAAGTTTCTCCATGACTACAAAATCAACTGTCACTTTTATTAATATTTACAAAAGTCCTCCGACTATTTATTAGAAAAAATATTGTTTAGCCATTATTAAAACCTGCTGATTCCAAATTTGTGGCGCGGCAAATAAATGAATCAAGTACGCCATGTTTCATTTCTGATGTCGGCCAGCGGTGTGTTTTTAATTAAAAAGCTACGTGTTTAATAATGAAAACTGACCTAGATCTCGACTAGCTTTTTAACCAACATGTCTATTAGGGTGTCCGTTATTTCCCAAATCGATTTTTTTGTTTAGCGATCGCCCCTGAACTTTTAGTTTGTAGGCTAAAAAAATATCTAAGGTAAAAATGCTCTTAAATCCTGATTTAAACCGTGCCAAAATCATGTTGCTTTTCCCATTTAAATAACATGGGATTTTTGAGCTTTTCCTTTTTATTCTTTTTCTCGGACAAAAATAGATGAAAATATATACTTATGCTTATTCTAATTGAACATTTAACGCTTAACTAAAAAGTTCTTTTACGAATTTTCGATTAAGTCACTCATTTAGGAGTTATTTACCGTCAAACGTTGAGTTAAGATTGAGTTGTGACCATCCTCGGGAACTAAATAGTAAACCGGCATTAAAAAAAGAAAACACTTTGTATATAACATCACCATTAAATAGATATTTTAAAGAGCTTTAAGAAAATACTACATTTGATATTTCTCTCTGTAATAGTTCTAGAAATATGGCTATCCAAATCTAAAAATAGTAGACATAGAATCTATTGTATTTTTGACACTAAACTTAGTGCTTATAGCTTAGAGCTAATGGTCCGTAAACCAGAAACAGATTTTCATGACCAATTTTTTTCAGTCCATAACTTGTAAAATGCTTAAGTAGAGTTGTACGTGTATCGTAGTGAGCGTCAGCTGCGGCGCCGATGGTGGGTTGAGCAGTAGTAACCGCTTACGCACGTAAAAAAATATTTTTAGTGATTTCTTCCCGATTAAAAATTTGTCATATTATAGTTGGCCTAATATTTTTAAGAAAAAAAATAGTCTGCTAATTATACAATGGTGGATTATACGTCAGCTGGTTACACGAACATGAAAAAAAAGTGTTTTCAGTGACTTCCTCTCAACTGAAAATTTCATCAGATAATGAAATTTTTAGTTCACCCTGCTATTATTTACGGCATCGTATATCCGGACGCCGTTGTGTATGACGCGGTCTTGTGTAATGACGCCATAAGATTAAAGTGAATATATATATATATATATATATATATATATATATATATATATATATATATATATATATATATATATATATATATATATATATATATAACTAGCTGACGTATAATCCACCATTGTATAATTAGCAGACTATTTTTTTTTCTTAAAAATATTAGGCCAACTATAATATGACAAATTTTTAATCGGGAAGAAATCACTAAAAATATTTTTTTACGGGCGTAAGCGGTTACTACTGCTCAACCCACCATCGGCGCCGCAGCTGACGCTCACTACGATACACGTACAACTCTACTTAAGCATTTTACAAGTTATGGACTGAAAAAAATTGGTCATGAAAATCTGTTTCTGGTTTACGGACCATTAGCTCTAAGCTATAAGCACTAAGTTTAGTGTCAAAAATACAATAGATTCTATGTCTACTATTTTTTAGATTTGGATAGCCATATTTCTAGAACTATTACAGAGAGAAATATCAAATGTAGTATTTTCTTAAAGCTCTTTAAAATATCTATTTAATGGTGATGTTATATACAAAGTGTTTTCTTTTTTTAATGCCGGTTTACTATTTAGTTCCCGAGGATGGTCACAACTCAATCTTAACTCAACGTTTGACGGTAAATAACTCCTAAATGAGTGACTTAATCGAAAATTCGTAAAAGAACTTTTTAGTTAAGCGTTAAATGTTCAATTAGAATAAGCATAAGTATATATTTTCATCTATTTTTGTCCGAGAAAAAGAATAAAAAGGAAAAGCTCAAAAATCCCATGTTATTTAAATGGGAAAAGCAACATGATTTTGGCACGGTTTAAATCAGGATTTAAGAGCATTTTTACCTTAGATATTTTTTAGCCTACAAACTAAAAGTTCAGGGGCGATCGCTAAACAAAAAAATCGATTTGGGAAATAACGGACACCCTAATAGACATGTTGGTTAAAAAGCTAGTCGAGATCTAGGTCAGTTTTCATTATTAAACACGTAGCTTTTTAATTAAAAACACACCGCTGGCCGACATCAGAAATGAAACATGGCGTACTTGATTCATTTATTTGCCGCGCCACAAATTTGGAATCAGCAGGTTTTAATAATGGCTAAACAATATTTTTTCTAATAAATAGTCGGAGGACTTTTGTAAATATTAATAAAAGTGACAGTTGATTTTGTAGTCATGGAGAAACTTTTGATATCGATACAGGGTGGTTGTAAACTGTGATGTCAAACTACTGTAGTGTAGATTTTCTAAAATAAGTTGGTTTAGCAAGAAATATTACAAAAGTGCATAAAGCATGTGATACATTTAATATTTAGTCCGGGGCAAACTTACAAAATACCCACATTTTTGGACGTCATATTTCGCTTAGTTATTTGACAATTAAAAATTAATTTTTCCATTTAGCATAAACTTTTTGTCAGAAATTAAGTACCAATAATAAAATAATATTTATGATGTGATCTATTTCGTAGAAAGGTAAAGTTCTTTGGGCATATGGCTCATCAATGACTGTAAAAATTAATAAATAAAAATACCCTGTAAGAATTCGGCTACTATGGTTGGTTGTTTAAAATTACGGAGTCTCCAAAAGAAAATGGAATACCCCGGGCCCGACCAAGACGGTGACACGTGTTTCGTCTTCGTTAAGACTTGTCAAACCGCTTCAGGTCGCTAGACGCCTTGATGAAGCCCCGACTGACTGTAAATATTCTTTCCGTATCTCAGAACTAATAAATACAGACAGCGGTGCCATCTCACCAAGAAATTCAAAAACAACCAGCCATAGCATCGAGAGTTACAAACTTTACCTCTTTATAACATTAGTATAAATGTTGCGTGTGTATCATTGGTGGACAATGAAGGATATAAATACCCCTGCCAAAGGTATATGCCGCACCTACTGACTTAATGCGTTTTGTTTTTTTAATGCGTTTCTTTTTTTTTTGAATTAGGTATATACAATTATATAAAATCCGTGGAAATTTATCTGGTTTATTTTAGAATGTCTTTAAAGTTTAACGCTGTATTTAAATATTTATGTATTTCGAAGGCTACTAATAATGTAACAGAGACAAAATACCAGAATAGAATTTTTGCTGCCATGATAGTGGATTTCGGATGTTAGAGAAGCGTCATTTTGTCATTCCGTAAAACAAGCTTTGCTGATGATGTGAAAGCTACATCGTAAATATCTTATTATGTTACTGTGTAAGTTGACACTTTTTCAAATTCTCGTACAATACCTAGTGACAATACTTCTGAATAACGGAAAATTTAAATTGTTTTACTATATTTAAGATTATTTTAATCAAAAATTGTTTTAAAAAAATGTATTTCTGATAAAAACTCTAAAAACACCAACATTTACAAAACACCAATCAAAATTTAAGTAAAACATAGCTTATATTAGGTACTTGCAGTTTAAGAAATATGACATAGGAGAAAACTATCTTTATTTTTGAACTTGGAGAAAAGTATTATTTGAAAACAAGAATTAAAAGTTATATCATTTTTCAAAAGCAGAACCTCGTATTAAAAAAATTAAAAATACTTACTTTCCTAACCTACCCCGCATAGAGATTAAATCAAACTAAATTAGAAGTGCCTTGGCCAGTAATAAACTTCACTTTATGATAATAACACTTTTAAAACCTTTTTAGAAGGGTTCTTTTTGACGAATCTAACTCAAATATTCATACCGCTATATATGAGACCGGCACTTTAACTCAGCCTGTCAATGTCAAATGATTCGGGTGTCGGACTGGGCGAACGCGTCACTTTTTGTCGAACAAGTTTACCAAAATGTTTTACATGCAATTTTATAACATTGTGTCAAAAATCTTAAGGATTGCAGTTACAAACCCGCCCAATCCGATATCCAAAACATGTCCAGGGGTCTTATGGTTTCGTGGCTGTAAGTAACACACACGATTTTTGGCACAACTTTTAAAAATTGCTTGTAAACATTATATTAAACTTGTCTGACAAAAAAGTGACGCGTTTGCTCAGTCCGATACCCGAAACATTTGACATTGACAGGCTGGGTTAAAGCGCCGCTTCCTTATATAGCGGTATGAGTATTCGTGGTAGACTCGTGAAAGGGAACCATCCTTTAAAGTGTTATTATCATAAATTCAATCACATTACTGGCCAAGTGACTATAACTGTCGTACATAAACCCTCGTAAAATTAAAAAAAAATGTCAAAATTTTGTTACTCTTAAAGCATTTAAGTACATTTTGGATCACTTTTAAAAACAAACGTAAGTTTTTGCTTTTTAGATTATTGTTGGAGGCCTTTTTATAAAGAATAACTATTTCTTGTAAAATTATTGATAAAATTATGAATAAAAAGATTTTCCCATGTTGCATGGTACCTAAGTAAACAGACTGTATAAGGTAACTTGTAATGTGTATGTAATACGGGTTTAGGTTTATTGAGGAGTACCCGAAATGTTTTAGTTTATTTGTATAAAAATAATGAAATTAAATTAACATTATTAAATAACTTATCATAACCCCATATGCCCCGCTAAAATATTAGCGTAAATACCATCATACATACAAGTTGCTGGCATTTAGTAAAATGTTTTTTTTTTGTATATCAACAAGAGGTGCAGCGCATTTTTACCAAGTGAGAATAGTATTTAAAATTCAGAATTAGGGCTGGGCAAAATAGATCCTCCAGATAAAATAATACTTACTAAATTAAAGAACTCTTCTTTTATCTTTTTTAAATATTTAAAATAATTTTACTCGACAATAATTTGGTGCAATTATACTAGAAAGTAATTTTTAAAAATTACTATTTAAAGCAAATTTTAGAAACTAAATATCATTTAAAAACATAAAACCCTTTAAGATAAGGTTTAATTTGATCCTCTTTTCCATATAAACTTTTTAACCGTTGTGTGGATAGTGGAAAGAAAAAGAAATTCATATAAGCTCTGTAAATTTCCGTTCTTTAAATACAGGTTGTTAAATTTTTTAAAATACCTTACCATTTCGAAAACACTTGTCTTACCAAAATTATAATATTATTATAAATAATGCAGGAATATGCAATTTGGAGGATTTTGTTTTAATTTTTTGAAAAACTTAAACGTAAAAATATTAAAAAGTAAAAAAAAACATCAAAAATACCTGTTTTCCGAAATGTCAATAATAAAAAAGTTACAGATATAGTTAATCCTTTTGGCATATCCTGTAGATTTTTCAAAATGAACTTTTGCTTAATGTATGTCTTTAATTATTGAAGTGGCTATTTACTCCTGCAAATCTAAAATCTAAATACAAAAATATGATTTTCTTTAGATCTGACAATTGAAATATTAAATGCAACCTAAGTATATATTCAGTTTTATTAGGTCAAAAAAATCATCATTCTAAAGCAAATTGGACTCTGAAGGCGACGTATATTTTTTGAGTGAAACAGAAACTCTTAAGGCATAAGGGTTCTGGTGTAAATATAGTGTGTTACGTTCATGTGTAAACATTAAAGAAAATGTAGACATCAAGTTTCCCAAACTGATAGTTTAGAAGTTCATTATTGGGGCTCCTAATGACACTCACATATGAAGGTAAGAACAAATTATTTTCTAAAACAAAATAAATAAGTGAAGAAAAGTAAAAAATTTTTCTTCCAGGAATGAAATGTGCCGTTTTCTTCCCGGACGGAAAAGAAAAAGTCTATTTTCGATCAAGGTAGTAGAAAAATAATTATCAAAAATCGTTCCCATTTGGCCCATCTCTAGCCAAAACATTTTTAATTAGTTATAATTAAGGTTCCTGCAATTAATTGTGAGGATAATTTATGTTTATTTAGCGTGCGAGTGTAAAAAGTGGCTACTTAATTATGTATTTTAATGAATATAAAATAGTAAATAAATATTTTTCAGTTTATTATACTTAGTATAATTGTTTTACCGATGGCAAATTTATCAGACCAAAACATTAACTTTGTAAAGGTTAATGGTGGATTAATGCATAATAAATTCTTTCGTGACTGGAAAAGAAATACTGTAAAATTGTAAATATTAAATTTATGATGCTCATCAATCAACATTTTTAATTAATTAAAGTTATTGATTACATATAACATATAATAACGTACTTGTTGTCAGGGCCAGAAATAAAATGTACTATATGATAAGAGCCCTTTTAAAACCTCTTTAGGGGGTACCTTTTGACGAGTTTGCCACGAATATTCATACCGCCATATATAGAAGCGGTGCTTTAACCCAGCCAGTCAATAGGCGCGTTTTGTTGCACTCTTCTGGGTTGAGAAAGAAACTGCTAGAAAAAAAAACGGTTTAAGGGGGGCTAAGGTCAAATCGTACAAAAAAGCCATGTTTTCGTGATTTTTTTCTGACGACACAGTTAAAATTTATTTACTCAACCAATGGTACATTAAAGTATGACATTCGAAGAATGTTTCATCAAATTTTACAAAAAATATTAAAAATACGGCAATGGCAGCAATTGTTCGGACGTGTCTCGAAAAAAGTTGAATTGCGGTGCCCCTCATAACTTGGTGCTGGATCGTCCGAAATCAAAAATCAAAGTTCATTCGTTAGATAATAGTTTTCCCCAGGTAACGCTGTCGAGTTTTTGTTTTTTCCAAATTTTTTCATTTTTTCGAACACTTTAAAGTGAAAAACACAATTTTGTGGGAAAAAATCGGCTAATTTGTTATTGCAAAATCAAAATTATAAAAAAACTCGACAGCGTTACCTCGTAAATGATGTGCAGAAATAGTGTTTAAAATTTCAAAAGGATCGGTGCAGTAGTTTTGGAGTTATCAGGGGCACCGACTTTGAAAACGTGAGTTGTGAATTGAATACCTTACCCCCCTTAAACCAATGCGCTTAAAAAAACTCGACAGCGTTACCTCGTAAATGATGTACAGAAATAGTGTTTAAAATTTCAAAAGGATCGGTGCAGTAGTTTTGGAGTTATCAGGGGCACCGACTTTGAAAACGTGAGTTGTAAATTAAATACCTTATACCTTATACCTTACCCCCTTAAAGGAAAAAAATGTCAATTGTAAAAGGCGTTAACATAACCTTAAAGTAAAGTCACGGACAGCCCCAAAACGAAAAGATAAATGACGTTTTATAAATTAATTTAAATTATAAGTATTTTGGGTGTTGTGAATGTTCTTTTAGAAGAAGGAGGAACTTTAAGTCATTGATGTATAAACAGCTGTTTCTTCCCCCACTCCAAACCAACATTCCACCAGCTCTACGGTCAAAATAGTCGGTGGGACTGGTGGCCGCAGAAACCGGTGGAGTTTGCAAGAAAACGCTATTTTTGTACCATTCCGATTCCAGAATGGCAGCAATAAAACGCACCTAATGTCAAATGTTTCGGGCGTCTGACTGGGCGAGTGCGTCACTTTTTTTGTCGGACAAGTTTACCATAATGTTTTACATTCAATGTTTAAACATTGTGCCGAAAATCGTAAGGGTCACAGTCATGAAACCCGTCTAGTCCAATACCTGTGTTTGAGCTTTATGGTTTCATGACTGTGACCCTCCAGTTTCGGTACCAGGCACTAATAGATGTATTCGATTTTTAGACATGAATTTTTATTTTTGATGGGGTGTAAAGTTATAAATTTACACCATCCCCCTTACCTTCTTAATTTTTTTAATCGTTTAAAATAAAGAAAAATATTAGTTTATTTGGTTAATTCTCTATTTTTGAATAAGTGACCGGATTTTCATTAATTTTTAAGATTTATAGGGTACAACAAAAAATATGTTTTTCCACGACAGTTAAAAAAATGCTGTATTTTTAATCGTTAACATGAAGGTAAAGTACTCCGTGTTAGTAGAATACATAATGCGTTAAAAAATGTTAAAAAAGTAACTTTTTTAACACTTTGAAGCTTTTTCACTCTTTGAATTTTGTTTTGTTTCAATACCTACTACAATAGACTTAAATATCAATTTATGCAATGTAACAGTAAATGCTACATCAACTGAACCAAACGGTCAAGTTACCTTTGATTTCGTCATTATTTCTTTTAGTTCATGTGTCACTAGTTTTAAAATTTGACAGTTTGGAAATAAAATTAATAGAAATTATTGAAAATTAATTTTAATAATGAATTTGGATGACTATTAAATTAAAAAGAAATTTACTGTTTTAGTTTTATTTTTACATAAAGCAAGTACATACAATTTTCGAAAATTAAATAATAAATGCATAGTTATGAAGAGGATAATTGTCTCTAGAAAAATAGGAAGGGTATGATTTTTTTTGTTGCGTGTTGCCAAACTTCCCATTTGTAAAAAGTATCATTTTATGCACTTGTTACATAAATTACTATTCTTTTCTAATGGAACAATCTTCATATTATTTCAACATTAAAAAGATCTAATAAAAAGCTTTAGAAAGATACCGCATTTAAATATCTCTCTTAATTAGTTTCAAAAATGTGGCCATAAAAATCTGATGAATATTTTTTAATTTTTATTACAAACCTAATAAATTTGGATTTTACAAAAATTATTACCGTATAAGAAAAAAACACTATTTTTGTTCGATTAATTTATCACTTAAGATATACAGGGTACGACAAAAAATATGATTTTTAAAAATTGAACATCCTATATACAGGGGGTTCAGTAACTAAACCAATAAATTTTAAGGGGTAATTCTACAATAAAAATTAGGAAAAAAACTTTACATGAATATATGTCCCAAACGTCTAAGTTTTTGAACTACGGTGTGTTGAAAATTTTATAATTTATTGTTTTTTTATAAAAACTTTTACACCGAACTTGAGGAAAGCCTCCTATGCATCAGAAGACTTTTTTGGCAAGCAAGAAAAAAATTAACAGTGTCGTCCAAGCGGGGTTTAAGGTTAATATTTTTAAGAAAAAAGTGGCACGACACTGCATTTTTTGAAAATAAATATATATTTTAAAATTCCCACTTAGTTTAAAACAATTTTTATTTCTTTACTTTTTTTTTTGATGTAGGTACGATTTTCGCGTAAATAAAACAAAACCATTTTTTGCCATAGTTATTTCGTATAGCTTTATCAGATTCTGCAGTAAAAAATCACCATTTTTATTTATTCTTTAATTAAATAAGGTTTCGACCATGCCAAGGAATGGTTTTTATTTATTTCCGCGAAAATCGTACATCAAATAAAAAAATCAGGAAATCAAATTTATTCCAAACTAAATAAGAATTTTAAAAACTATTTTAATATTAGGATAGTGCAGTGGCGTGCCATATATATTTTTAATTACCCACCTTAACCCTCTTATGGACGACTCGTAATATTTTTCATGTTTTCTGCCAAAAACGGAATAAAAATATATATATAAATAAAAACATTATACACAAGAAACAAGGAAATAGACATAAAAGTAAACAACGCAATATAGCGAATTGCAGTCGTTACCAGTAGTTTCGGCTTAAAATTCTATAAACTAACTCGCAAATGCGGGGTCAGTTTTTGTGTAAAAACACATACATTTTCTATCAAAAGCATTAATTTGGCCACCCTGTACAAACAAAATTCATCTCTTATATATGTATGTTGTAAAGTTACTTACTGACCGAAGTGTAGTAGGCTAATAGTAATAATTCATTTATCGGAAAATCTACTCAAGTCCATAGAACGAGTCCGATTTAAAATAATTTATTTAACTTTAAAATTGTTATTTGTACACAGAAACAAACAACAAGAGTCACAAATTGCTTTCTAAAATTTGAGTATTATCAACTAAAAAGCAAGTTATCAATTATTTAAATAAGTTACAACTAAAAATACTACTTTAAAACACACACTTCTGCGCAATCTCGATTTTTGCGTTCGGCTCACAGTAGGAAGCACAAACGTGACAAAAAACAATTTAAATTAGTTAAGGTAGCCTACAACTTAAATAGTCTATCATCTCCTTTTTAATAGTGCTAGTAGATAAAGATGGACACTGGCCGGGTGCTTTAGTTTCCACGAACTAACAGATGAGGCGGCAGGTTTTTGGTGAATATAGGTAAATTAGTCTGGTTAACTAAATTTTCGTTAGTATATTTATAAACTTACAGTTTAATTTATTTATTGGCATGACAAAATCTTATTCACCTGAACTAATTTGCGGTGCTTTTAAAGATAAATAAATCAAATATCGATGGCATCAACTATACAGTTAAATTAATAAAATAAAACAAAATATATACTTTGTTCATAGTCACTTTAATTGAATATTTAGCCGTGACAGCTGTTTCGTAGTACAACTACATTTTCAAACGTACTGACAAACTAAAATTATGTTACTTATATATAAACAGTAATACCTAATAAAAACATATTTTTTAAAACAGTTTTAAAATCAATATGGTACAGTTGTAAAATTTAAAGGTTTTATTGTTATATTTTATAAAAGTTTTACAAGGGGTAGATTTCCTAGGTCAATCTGTGTGTTAAGCAGATGTACATTCTGTTTTTTATGTTTATAGATTTCAATATTTTCTAATATATCTAGTTTTCGTCCTTTTTTGTTCTACATGTAATATTTTTAGGGTATTGATTTCTGGAAATTTGTGTCCGGTTTCCAGAAAATGGTTTGCGAAATTTGATGTTGTTTTCCCTAACCTATAACATGAGTTATGTTCTTTAAACCTAGTTTCGAAATTTCTTCCCGTTTGTCCAATGTAACAGCTATTACACTCTTCACAAGTAAGCTTATAAACTCCTGATTTTTAAATTTATTTTGTTTATCTTTCACATTAAATATCATGTTTGATAATCGATTTGATGGTTTATGTGCTATTTTCTGGTTTTTGTTTAGACAGGGTGTTCGAAATTTTTGTGATATTTGGCCAAAATAAGTTAGGGTTTTAAATGGTTGGTTTTGTTTTTCAGGTATTTTTGGGTAAATTTGGTTGAGGGTGAGTTGTTTACGTTTCTTATTAATTATAGAGTTTATTAAGGGTGGTGGATAACCATTGTTTTGAGCGATGTTTTTATAGTGTTTAATTCTTTTCTAAATTTTCTTTGGAAAGTGGAATGGAAAATGCGCGATGTATCATTGATCTGTATGCTGACATTTTGTGGGTAATTGGATGTAAAGACTCATTAGGTATCGTAATATCAGTAAAAGTTGGTTTTCTATAGATATCAAAATTTATGGTTCCGTAGTTAGTTTTGTTATTTTAAGATCTAAAAGTTAATGGAGTTTTGTTGTTCTATTTCCAAAGTAAATTTAATCTTAGGGTGTATAGAGTTAATATAATTGAGAATATTTTTAGCTCTATCTCATTTCCTGAAAAGCCGACAATGTGGATGACATACTTGTCGGCTTTTCAGGAAATGAATAGAGCTAAAAAATATTCTCAATTATATTAACTCTATACACCCTAAGATTAAATTCTGGACTAGACAACAAAACTCCATTAACTTTTAGATCTTAAAGCCAACAGGTAACTGCGACCGCTGTTTTGATAATCCGCTGGCACCACTGGTATTTCCGTACTGAATCTTTACATCCAGTTACCACAAGATGTCAGCAGATCAATGATATCGCATTTCATTCCTTTCAAGCCCAGAAAAGAACTAAACATATAGGCATTAAACAGCTATGATGTATAATGCAACAAGCTCTGGCCTCAACATGTAACTACACCAATAAGCTGAGAACATGACCTGGCTAAAAGCCAACACTAGAGTAACTATTGCCCAGATATCTGAAATCTCGAACATTACAACCTACCAACTTAAATCGAAGACGGCATATCGCATCAAATCGATTATCAAGCATGATATTTAATGTGAAAGATAAACAGAAATAAATTTACAAAATCGGGAGTTTATAAGCATGTGAAGAGTGTAATACTTTGCTTGACAAACAGGAAGAAATTTCGAAACTAGGTTTAAGAACATATATGTTATAGGTTAGGGAAAACAGCATCAAATCTCTGAAACCATTTTCTGAACACAGATTTCAGAAATCAATACCTAAAAATATTACATGTAGGGCAAAAAGGACGAGCTAGATATATTAGAAAATATTGAAATCTATAAACATAAAAACAAAATGTACATCTGCTTAACACACAGATTGACCTAGGAAATCTACCCCTTGTAAAGCACTTTTATAAAATATAACAATAAAACCTCTAAATTTTACAACTGTACATATTGATACTAAAACTGTTTTTAAAAAATATATGTTTTTATTAGGTATTACTGTTTATATATAAGTAACATAATTTTAGTTTGTCAGTACGTTTGAAAATGTAGTTGTACTACGAAACAGCTGTCACGGCTAAATATTCAATTAAAGTGACTATGAACAAAGTATATATTTTGTTTTTATTTTATTAATTTAAAATGTACGGTCACAAAGTAACGGACGAAACCATAAATTCTTTATACAGTTAAAGATTAATGATACAAACAATAATCACAAGAATAAGCTTACGTTTTATTTTAAAACTGTTTAAAATATAACAACTTAAGGCAATGAAATGTGCCTTAAATTGTTATATTTTAACTTAACTAAAAGTTTTGCTCTTTTATAACTCTGATAAACCTAATAAAAAGTAGAAACAATTAAATGTTAATGAAATAATTAATCTGTAATTTAAACATTGGAGATGCTAGAATTTAAATTGGGTGCTTTAATGGTTCAAAGAATCGAAAAGATAAAATTAGAATGTAAAATAATACAGCGCTGTGTTTGATTTAAATTCTGCGTTAATTTATTATAATATTTAAATTAATTAAAAAACTAAAATAGTTGCTTTTTATTTTGATTATGTATTATTCTAAAGTTTTGCATTGTAGAAAAAAAGATGAATGTCGTGTACATTAAAAATAAAAAAAGCCGTAAACAATATTTTAGTGTCATCTTTCGTTTTATTTAAAAATAGCAGAACTTCGCAAAAACCGCAAGTCTCTGTCTCTAATAATGAATAAGATACCCTGCAATTTCAACAAAATGGGGAGGTCCGCTGCTTTTGTGGTGAAGTAGCAATTTGCAGAAACGTTAAAATCCAGACACCCTGTGCATCAACATCTCAATTCGGTAATTACAACCCTAGATACAATAAATTGTAAATTTATTATTTATATAAATAATAAAAAAGTTTGTTAGATTTGTATTTAAAATTTAAAAAATTACAGTGACCCGCATAAAGTCCTCAACATATGAATTTCTTTTTATTAAAAATAAAATCGAATTTGACATCTGTCATGTTAACAGCGGTATGGCGGAAAATTTAAAAGGTGAGAGAAAAGACGAAGTCACAAAAAATGGAATAAAATCACAAAATATAGAAAAAACTCAAGGAAATAGATAGGACTTGGAGTTTAATTCTAACCTCAAATGCTTGTAATTTAAATGGACACTCTGGTAGGCATTCACGACGACGTAAGTCGTAACGTAAACGTATCAAGACGCTACCGAATGGTGATTCTTAACCTATTTGACAGACGACTAATGAGTTCCACAACCAGGCACTATCCTTATTGAAGAAGTCCTTAACCCATTATGCATCTACTTAAACACAAATGACAAAATAAGGACCGATTAGATTATTAATTAAATTCTTAATTACAAATTGTATAAAACTATCTACAATCACGATCGCGTTCATATACATAGCAAGCCTTGTGTTAGGTTCCTCTGATTGGTCTGGCCCCTTGCAAAAATTATTATTAAATCAGTTCTCCTAAGTAATATATATATATAAATCAGGACTGAGATTGTAAGTAAACTTACATTATTTTTTGGAAGTTTAAAGCGCCTGGTATAAGTTATGACCGCCAAAATGAGTCTGGTATCGGACGAACATTAATTATAAATTTGTATTAATATTTTTAAAATATACTAAAAACTAGCACTGAGATTTTAAGAAAACTAAGTATTATTTTTATCTATGTGCCTTTAGCACCTGGTTCCTGCAAATTGGCCGTCGGCTCAAGCTAGAAAATATGCATACACGCATGGTATCTACTAGCAATACATTATTTGATATATTTTATTTCTGAGAAAATAAGGAAGGTCTGAGGGCACTGGGATCTTGCTGCTATTAGAAGAATTGCGATTAATTGCCAATCATAATAGGATTGCCATAATTTACATTAATTTTGCTACAAAATAGCACAAAAAATGCAAATATACTTTTCTAACTTTTTTAACCAGCGTGGTGAATTTGACAAAACAAAACAATAAATAAAGATTTACACCGTTTTCCTTTAATAAAAAAACTAATGGAAATCAAATAACTAAATACTTTAGATTTATTTACTTAGGACATTTACCTGTATTTAAATAATAAAACCACTATTATTTTTTTTTATTTGCAATTTAGGCAAATTCCCAACTGATAAAACTGGTTAATAACCTAGCTGAAATTTGTCATTACTTTAATGCAATAATTTCTTTTAAAGCCTTTTAGGTGGGTTCCTTCTAACGAGTCTACCACGAATATTCATACCACTATATATGGAAGCGGCGCCTTAAATCCGCCTGTCAATGTTAAATGTTTTGTGTGTCGGACTGGGCAAACGCGTCACTTTTTATGTCGAACAAGTTCACCACAATGTTTTACATGAAATTTTTAAACATATAGTAACACCTTTTGGTACAATGGTGAAAAATTTCATGTAAAACATTGTGGTGAACTTGTCCGACAAAAAAGATGCATTCGAACTCCCAAAACGTTTGACATTGACAGGCTGGATTAAATCGCCTCTTTCATATATGGCGGTATGAATATTCGTGACTCGTCATAAGGAACCCCCTTAAAAGGTTTTAAAAGTTTTCTTATCATGAAGTCTATTTTATTACTTGCACAGGGACTATATGATTTGGTCAATTAACTATAGTTTTTACAAAAATAGGGCCCATCCTAAAAAACCGAAATTTAGGTTTTTATCCACAGATTGCTGCATTGTGCAACGTTTAGAGAGAAATGAACCAAAACCAAAATGCTATGTACTTACCGAACTTAAAATAACGTATCACCCAAGTTAATGTATCGATAAATAACAAATAAATAACATATTTCCCATTATTGTTGACAAATATACAGAATCGATAGGGCGATGAAAACGAAGATAAACACAACCTATTAGTCTTTGCAAATAATGTTGTTTAAATTTGTTTAATCAACTCGAACCGAAACATATTCCCAAAAATTCGTTTTAGGAAAATGCATAAATTAAGCGAATTGATTGATCATATGTTTTAGATGTTCTATTTGTGGACAAAAGGGGTGTTTAGTATAAAACGCCTGACACAATCATTAATTGGACTAAACAAAGTGTGTCCCAGGATGTTACAAGGGGACAAATTTATCAACACTGTTCGAATTTTAAAACGAAATTTTGAAAAAACCGGTTGCATTGTCTAAAACTAAAAATACAAATACAAACACAAATACAAATAGTTTATTCATGTTTCAATCATCAAAAAATGGTTTTATATATACGTCAAAGTAAATCCTTACAGGTCGTAGGCACTTATACAGGGTGTGATTAAATTGATGACTGAAAGCACAGGGTAAGATTCCTTAGCTTATTATAAGAAGAAAAGTTCATATAAACCTCTTAACTGTTGAGATACAGAGGGTTAAAATTTGCAAAAAAAATATATTTTTTCAAATGTCCTAACTATTCTTTACCCAATTTTGTTTTAATTTATCAATATTTTTCAACTAAAAAACAGTACGCCACTGACTGTGTAAATGTGTATTAAATTTTTGTGCTTTCTTTAGATTATACAAATAAAAATACCACATTATATATCTCTTAATTTTTTTCCGTATCTTGTTTGAGAGAAAAAAAATTCACAAGGTTTTTATCCAGTATAATAGTTTTTACTAAAATAAGTGTTTTAAAAATTAAAGACGTTTAGGACATATAAATACAATATAAACAATAATCATTTTATTGAAATTTTATTTTTTGTTGAAATTTATGGTAAAAAAATGAACAGTTAGATGTGACATTTTTACTTATAAACGTATTCTGCACATACGTAGCAGTCGCCGTCGCCGTCGCCGTTGTCGTCTCATTTTCTGGAATTGATCTTTCTATGTTTGATGCTGATGCCATATTAACATCGAAGGAGACATTGGTAAAAATTTGATCGGCAACATTCTTCTTTGATACAATGAATTTTCAACATAACCTTCAGCGACAGAATTGCTTTTCCAGCCACCATGTCTTTTAACACATCTATGGTTGCTCCCCAGTCGGCAAGTAAAGAAGCTGATGATCCATGGAAACAATGCCCAGTATATAGGTTTGCGTCTGGTAGTCGCAAATAGCCAGCAATTCTGCTTGGTAGGCTGTTCAAATGTATTTTTTCCTATAGACTGAGTTATGCATTTCCCATTTTTGTAGGACACAAAAAATCTTGTATGCTGTGTAAATGGCCTTAGACGAAAATATTTTCTCACCATTTCCACTACATTTGAAGAGTTTTCACTAGAATTTTTTATTACAAACAAGCGATTCTTTCCTAATTTTGTGTCCCGTAGATTCACCAGAAAAAGCATCCATGCTCCAAGACATCGCTGCAGTCTAAGTGGCAGAGCTCCATTCCTCGACATGCTCCGGCAACTCCCATAATCAGCGCCACCTGCAACAGTTTCCTATGAGTAAATTTTGTAGTTTTGTAGATAAAGACAATCAATATAGTGTATTTATAGTAGTACTATTAGAAAAGTACTCAAAGTGTATTAAAAAATCTTACCTTTTGTGCTAGATATTCTTCATCTGAAGCATTTTAAAGAAATTGTTTTGTCGAGATTTAGTGTCTTGGACTTCTTTGGCTTGTAATGGTCATTCTGTCACTTTAGAAATGCCGTAAGTTTACTATATTTGCTGATGTCGATGTTTGCTTCAGATATTATCGTGGCTTTATTCATGGAATATTGGCTTCACAAAGAAGATGCCTTGAGCTTTTTGACGTCTGCAGAAAGTAAGCCAGGAGCACCTTTTTTCTTGTACGCCTCGCGAGATTTTTGTGGAAGAAGGCCAGCAATAGCCTCTTCGGCGGCTCTTTAATGTTCATTTTCGAAAAAATTCTGTACGATTTCTTTGAACTCATTGTTTGGTGACGCCGTTTGATAAAAACAAATTTTGTTTTGTACCGTAACAACAGTTTCAAAGCACACCAAATTTAAAGTAAATCCAAAATACCAACAATAATCAATGACAACTGTCAGTAATACGAGCTGTCAATCATAAACAATAATTTTACTATACCGTGGTGGTCAATAGTTAATTTATATATATTAGTAGATATGCTATACCGTTTATACAGCAATAAGGGTAGTTTTTCCATAGGAAATACATGGGGAAAATTTAAGGTTCGATTTGCATTTTTTTGGATTTTGGATCAGTTGTTCATCGCCATAACCATGTCGCCACAAGAGCTATTAAAATAGAACTGTTAAACAATGTGAAGTAGGTGGTGGTGGTATATTTAATCAGCAGTTAGCTTATACATTTACGTTTATGCGTCTAATTGTCAACATAACCTCACTTATCGAACGACGCACGTGTGTTAAACCTAATGCGCAAGTACCCCGGCTTAAGCCTAACGCGCTGGGCCTAAGAACGGGGTAAGGACGCGTGGCAGGCCCATCTGTCATTCGAAAATTTAGTAATCTTACGTAACGCCATCTCATAACCAATCAGAGAGCAGTTTACCCTAATAGATGGTTTCTGAACGTACCCCTTGTAATTTCAAGGTCAAAGCACCCGTCAATAATAACAAAGATAGCTGCGGTTAGATAATAAACGGTAAAAAACAGTGGTAACTAAATAAAAAGCAGTGTTTGTAGTAAAGCATTTATTATAAAATAAAAAATACATACATGGTTGCCATATTTCTAAATAATTCTTAGAATAATACCTTATAAAATAAAAAGCAGTGTTTGCAGTAAAGCATTTATTTTTAAATTAAAAAATACATTGTTGCCATATTGCTAAATAATTCTTAGAATAATGCCTTATAAAATAGGATATTTAATTATAAACTCAACATGTATTTTGGTACGTGATCGTATTTTATCTCCTAAAAATAAAATATAATCATTTAAATTTAACTTTTGGTGTAACAACTCGCTTGGTTTTTCATATGCTGTTGCGTTTATATACGTTTTAACAGGTGTATCAATATTAACATATTCAATAATTCCACTTGTAATGGGAAACCTGTAGTAATCAAATTTTGTGCCATTTATATATATATAATAGGTGTTTTGACAAACCCTTTTCGCAAACCAACATAATATTCATGTAGCCATACAAGTTGTTTTCGGGCTTATCCTTTACACCATCTTCTGTTTTAAGCTTTTTGCTAAATGATATGGATAAGTTAAATTACGTCCGAATTTGTCGAGAGTCATCTTGAAAATGATGTTATGTTACTAAATCAACTCTTTTTATTCAATAATATCGGCTTCCTTTAACTCTTCAATAATACTCATAATCTCATTTTGGTGGTTATTATTACCCACTTGCTTGCTAGACATTAACAATCTTAATCTATCCACAAGCTCATTTGGATCATCCCAGTAAATATAATCAGTTTTATTATTGTTAAATATTTTATGCTGAGTATCAATTGGTAAACCATAGCCTTGAGTATTTTGTGCTCTTGTAATTCGCAACTGTTTATTGCGTTCTTTTTGTTTTCTTATTCGCTCCTCTTTTATACGTTCGAGTAATGGTTTTAATTGTTAACATGTACTTGACACCTCTGTTGCCAACAAGCTGTTCGTTTTCATTAAAATTTCTCTTACTAGCATTCGTTAGCAAAACCAATTTTGCAAATGCTCGCTCGTCTAGTGCTGTAAATTTGTTTTTTAACGGATTGGTCTTGAATATAAGTTCATATAGACCAGGAGTTCCAATAAATTTTCCCCTTTAACATAAATATCTGGGCCGTTAAATTCAAGTCGAGAATCACCGAAAGTTAGATGATCAGTAGCCATATCATGTTTTAAATAGTTTCGATCGTACTCGTTTTCCGTATCTTTTATAAAACATATTCTCTAGGTAGCGGATCATACTGATCTAGATATTCTCGAAAGGATTCTTCCGGAATACTATCAATCTGAATAGGATTAAATTGTGGGTCGACTCTAAAGTCATCATCATCAAAGTAACTTTCTTCAGGTTGGTGCTCATAGATAGTTCTGTTTAAATCAGTTTCCTCTGTTTCGCCTTCTTCCATCATTTGATCATCTTCCGACGTCTCATCATCCATATATTCCTTTTCTTGTTCAGCTATATCGTTTTGTTTTTTAACGGGACTGGCAAGGTTAAGAGGAGTTCGTGCTTTCTTTATTACTGTATGGGTAAAATTTTCGCTTTGACGTCTTTTTAAGGACTTTGGTGTAAATGGTTGTTTAACAGATTGAGTGTTTTGTACTGATTTGGATATTATTTTTGCCAAAGGTTTATAAGTATTTTCCAATATAACAGCATTCTCATAACGACCAGCTTTTATTGAATCATATAATTTTTTACACTACGCGAATGTTTATCAAGGAGTTGAAGAATGTTTGGATCTTCTTGCAAACTCCGCTTATCTTCTGAGCGCTGATCATCATTCGTGTCGAACTCTAGCTCGCCATTCTCACGTTGCTGCTTCTTTAAAAGCTGGTATTTTTTTCTAATACTATTGAAAGCTTCAATTATTTTACGCCTCACATCCTTGTCCAACTTGTTTAAATCCAAGGTAAAGATATATTTTTAATAATTAGCTTAAGCGATACCGGTATTTATTTTCAAATACGGCGCCGTTTTCTAAATACGGCACTGTTTTCTAAAATACGCCACTGTTTTTAAAATACAGCACTGTTTTTCTAAAATACGGCACTGTTTTTCTAAAATACAGCACTGTTTTTCTAAATACGGTACTGTTTTTTAAAATACAGCACTGTTTTTCTAAAATACGGCACGGTTTTTCTAAAATACGGCACCGTTTTTCTAAAATACGGCACCGTTTTCTAAAATACGGCACTGTTTTTCTAAAATACGGCACTGTTTTTCTAAAATACGGCACTGTTTTTCTAAAATACGGCACCGTTTTCTAAAATACGGCACTGTTTTTCTAAAATACGGCACTGTTTTTCTAAATACGGCACTGTTTTTCTTAAATACGGTATTATTGTTAATAATCTTTATGTAGCTCTAGACATGTGTTGACTCAATGACGGGTGGGACCTAAATGATGGCAGTTATAGTATAGCGTAACATATATAAATATACTTAACATTCTGATTCAATCCTTAGTATTGCCAAAGACTTTGTGCTGTACGGTCATGCAGAAGTTTAAGAAAAATCAATTAAGAAAAAACTGCTCGGAGAGGCAATGGGGATTCCCTTCGCGACCGCGTTTCAAAAAGCGAGGGAGGCATTGTACGCGGAAAAACCGCAAGATCTTTTTCTGCTGCTGAAGTAGCTCTGAAAGCATTCAATGGGGTGGAAAAAGAAAAACCTGCAGATGTAGTACCTTTACCTGTAGTCGGCGGATTTCTACCATTTTTAATACCACTTTTTGCCGGCTTAAGTGCCGTAGGAGCACTTAGCGGCGGAATATCAGGGATCGTAAAAGCTGTTAAAGATTCTAAGGCGGTGCAAGAAAGATTAGAAGAAGAAAAGACACACAACAAAACAATGGAATCTATTGCGATTAGCAAAACTGGTAGCGGTTTATATTTAGGACCATACAAAAACGGTTTGGGACTCTATTTAAAACCCTATAAATACAGATGACTCAAGAAATAAATTTAGTCTTACTTCAACCGTCATGCATACCTTTAGCTTGAGTGGTAATAGTTCCATTTTAGAAGCAAACTATAACCCGCCCATCTACTTGAGAGATGACACTAGTGAATACGAGCTTGGTTTAGTCAGTTTAGAAACGTTTAACGCCATACCCAACATTGATAATAGCAATAACAAATTTTATGTGGGTAATATTACTCTAGAAATCCCGATTGGATCATATGAAATAAGTGCAATAAATGATTATCTACAAGACGCCATACAGGAAAAAAATAAAGCCATCAATAATTTTAATTGTACCCTAAGCCTAAAGGGTAATGTTAATACGCTCAAGTGCGAGCTTGAATGTTCTCATACAGTTGACTTTACTAAGACAAATTCTATTGGAAAATTGTTGGGATTTCATAATATTTTGCTAAAGCCCAACGTTAAACATGTATGGCAAACACCTGTAAACATTCTGAAAATTAACGTGATTAAAATCGAGTGTAATATCGTTACTGGCGCCTATCACAATAATAAGCTTGTTCATACAATACATGAATTTTCGCCATCAGTACCAGCTGGTTTCAAAATTATAGAAATTCCTCAAAATGTGCTTTATATGCCTGTATCCACCAAAATTATCAGCAACATTATATTAAAACCGGTTGATCAAGATGGTGAATTGGTTGACTTTAGAGGAGAAGTTATAACTATTAGATTACATTTGAGAAAGTCTTTATAAATAACTACTTCGTGATGTGTGTGCCAGTATACTGCAGAACATTGTGCAGAGCACACGTGTTATGGTTGTTAAATATAACGCCAAGAAAATTGTCAATTTTAACCAGCTTTGGAACACTAAAAAGAGCTTAACAGAAGAAAATATAAGATTTCTTGCATCCATAGGGCTTCTTGTTAAGAACTCTGAAAATGAGCATTTTAAACGTGACAGATTCGCTAAACTTTGATAACTCTATTACAAAAATAGAAAGGCATAGCCATTTACCGTACTCCAGCTCTTTTAAAAATAATGATGAAATTCGAATACCGGTGCAACAAACTGATATATACACCCTACCTTGGGCAAGTCATATTTATTTGGAAGGGCGACTTTTAAAAGGGTCCGATGGAAGAGTTTCAGACACTGCTAAACTTGTAAACAACTTTGTGGGACACCTCTTTGAAGAAATTCGTCTTGAAACTGGCGGAAAAGTTATTGATTCGATTAGATATCCTGGAATAGCAGCAACAATGAAAGGTTATGTCTCTTACAATGGTAATGAGTTAATTAAATATAAAAACGCTGGTTGGAGTATTGAAGATGATTATACCTGGGACGGGATGGGCTCAAACGGAACTTTTAATGTTTGTGTTCCACTAAGGACATTACTAGGATTCGCTGAAGATTTTCAAAAGATACTTATAAATGTTAAGCATGAACTAATATTGTTAAGAAGTTCTTCCGATAAAAATGCCGTTATTAACACTACCGATGGAGAAAATGTAGAAGTTAATATTGATAAAATTGTTTGGAAGCTACCACATATTACAGTATCCGATGCTGAACGACTAGAACTTTTACAGATTGTTGGAAGTGAAACTGAATTGGATATCGGTTTTAGAAGCTGGGAACTCACAGAACATCCTTCAATACCGATTGGAAAACACCTTACATGGACCATTAAAACTTCTGTGCAGGTGGAAAGACCAAGATGGATAATTTTAGGTTTTCAAACAGATCGAAAAGATAACTACAAGAAAAATTGTAGCTTATTTGATCATTGTGATGTATCAAATGCAAAGCTTTATTTAAATTCTGAATTTTATCCATACGATAATTTAAATTTAGAAATTTCAAGAGGTATAATAGCTACTCTCTATGAAATGTACTCAGAATTTCAAGAAAGCTACTACGAAAAAGAAAACGAACCACTTTTAACTCCCAAAAAATTTAAAAACAATGCACCCTTAATTGTAATTGATTGTTCAAGACAAAATGAAATCCTTAATTCTGGCATTATTGATGTAAGGTTAGAGATTAAAACAAAAGAAAACTTTTCTGCAAACACAAATGCTTATTGTTTAATTATTCATGACAAACTTGTAAAATATTCACCATTAACAGGGTCTGTGAGAAGAGTTTAAATAACCGTAATACATTATTCTAAGAATTATTTAGCAATAAGGCAACAATGTATTTTTTAATTTAAAAATAAATGCTTTACTGCAAACACTGCTTTTTATTTTATAAGGTATTATTCTAAGAATTATTTAGAAATATATGCATACCATGTATGTATTTTTTATTTTATAATAAATGCTTTACTGCAAACACTGCTTTTTATTTAGTTACCACTGTTTTTACCGTTTATTATCTAACCGCAGCTATCTTTGTTATTATTGACTTGTGCTTTGACCTTGAAATTACAAGGGGTACGTTCAGAAACCATCTATTAGGGTAAACTGCTCTCTGATTGGTTATGAGATGGCGTTACGTAAGATTACTAAATTTTCGAATGACAGATGGGCCCGCCACGCGTCCTTACCCCGTTCTTAGGCTCAGCGCGTTAGACTTAAGCCGGGGGACTTGCGTTTAACACACGTGCGTCGTTCGATAAGTGAGGTTATGTTGACAATTAGACGCATAAACGTAAATGTATAAGCTAACTGCTGATTAAATATACCACCACCACCTACTTCACATTGTTTAACAGTTCTACTTTAATAGCTCTTGTGGCGACATGGTTATGGCGATGAACAACTGATCCAAAGGTCCACGGTTCGAGTCCTGGCATCTGCGTTTGGACTTTTGGAAATTTATTATGGTACGTAATTATAAGATTCAATTGGATCCCTGTTTAACATTTAATTATCAGATCCTCCAATAGTCTAGTGGTATATGGCGTAGGGTTCTCACGCAGGCGGTTCAAGTTCCAATCCTGGCGCAGGCGAGACTTTTTAATTAATTTATAGATCGTTTTAATTTTGAGTTTAGGTGATGACGTCATCGATGGTTACGAAAACTATCCCTATCTAGCACGTGGTGATTTAGGGCATAAAAATTCGAATTTTGCGTTAGGGGGTGGGATGGCACCTAAATTGCAAATCAAACCTTAAATTTTCCCCATGTATTTCTTATGGGAAAACTACCCTTATTGCTGTAGAAACGGTATAGCATATCTACTTATATTTTTTTATTTTTAGTTTCTCGCAGTCTAAAGTGCATAAAATAATATATTAACCTCGTGACTAAAGTGTCCTTGGTGAATTGTGTACAAACCTTTCGCTGCGAGATTAAAAGAGACACTTTAGTCCCTAGGTAAATAATATACTATTAAACCCCAGTAACCTGGGCCATTCTGACACCTCCTTAGACGACGGTGGAAGGGCACAATGTTAGTTCTGTTACGGGCATAATAATTGTGAATATCCACGTGAGTCTTGAGCTGTGTTACATTCCTTCTGACGTAAAGGAGATTTTGAAAAATGTAAACAGATTGCAAAGACAAGGATACCTAGCCTACGAAAGGCATCTCTGCAGTCATCTCTAAATTTTAATCCGGCCAAAATTCATATTGCCTTTTTTGCAAACCAAAAGGGCGCCCCACATTAGCAGCATGTCCCCACGCAAGAACTGCATAAGTCAATTGGGCATGGAAAATACGAAAATAGGCCAATGTTTTTAAAACTACTTGACTAAATAGCATGAAATAGAAATAAAAAAGTCTAATACATTCTTTTATCATTGCTGGAAAGATGTAGGCGTAAACTATAAAAATTTGGGGTTTCTTAATAACCAATTTATTTTCTTTAAACGCAAGTTAAAAATGTATGTAAGCAGTAACACAAAATGTAATGATTTATTTAAAAAAGAGTTAAAATTTTAATGACCTTTTCATGCTAGAGGGTGTCCAGTAACTCAACCAACAAACTTTAACATTACACAATGAAAAATAAGAAAAAAACTTTATATGAACATATGTTCTAAACGTCTTAATTTTTGAACAACGTGCTGTTAAAAATTTTAAAAAATTATCATTTTTTATAGCTTTTATACTAAAAGTACATTTTTTGTGTGCATTTTTAAAAATAAAAATATGTTTTTGAATTCCAGCTTAGTTTAGAACAAATTTGATATATTGACATTTTTTGTTTGATGAACGGTTTTTGAATAAAAAAGAAAAACCATTTTTGGCATGGTCATTTCGTATTACTAATATAAAATTCTACAGTAAAAAATAACCTTTAATATTTATTCTTTAATAGGGATTTGACCATGCAAAGAGATGGTTTCTATTTATTTACGCGAAAACTGTACATCAAACAAAAAAAAGACAAGAAATTAAATTTATTCCTAACTAAACGGGGATTCACAAAAATATTTTTATTTTAGAAAAATGCATTGGCGTATATTTTTTTTAAACTTGACCCTAACCCGGACGGACGGCTCTGGTAAAAATATGTTTTTTCTTTCATGTCAAAAATTTCTTTCTTTCAAATTTTTAAAATTATTGTAATTGGTATAAAAGTTATAATAAAAAAACGATAATTTTTTAAAAGTTCTCGTAGTTGTTAAAACTACGTTTAGGACATATGTTTATATAAAGTTTTTTTGATTTTTTATTGTGGAACTACCCCTTAAAATTTGTCGGTTAAGTTACACCCTGAATAAATCAGTAATAAGAGAAATATTTAATACCGAATTTTTCCATTTGCCAAAATAACATATTCGAAATTTTGAATTTTTCTGTATATCATAGGGCAATTCTTCCCAATGCTTTTATTCAATATATTTTTTTTAAAACTGAATTTTAAAACATCTATATATTTTTTAAATTACTTTTTTAAAGTTAACCTCAATTTGTCCTAAAAACCACATTTCAAAAGTTAAACTTTTATAATACGGAGGTAGTTTAACTGATATATTTTTATTTTTATTTTTTTACTTTTTAAAGCTATATTTTTGCCATTTTGAACCACTTTGTATCAGCGGCGGCCGGTGATGGCCGATTTGGTATAATTTATTTTTTTACAAGTTTAATAACCTGCGTCTTGAGAACAAGGAATTTGCGACCCCATGTTTATATAAACTTTTTTATATTTTCAATAGTTAAATCTGCCCTTGAATTTAACAACATTTTGTAAAACCCTGTATAGAAAGTAACTCTAGTTCAGCTACCCATTTTTCTTCTTATTTGTTGGCTAAGGACAAAAACTACAATGTATTTGTAAAGTACACTGATTGTTATTAACATTTTAGTCATTGAAACTAAAAAAAAGCATGAAGCATGATAATGATATATTTATGTTAATAAATAAAAGTATGGCATTAATATTTATTTATTTAAATATTAGTTAGTAACATTTACCTAGTGCCAAGAATTGAAAAAAATAACTAGTGATCTCATTGATTTTTGAAAATTATCAAGACACGCGGCAGTGTGTTAAGCCAAGTTTAAGCAAAAGACTAAGCTACATCGCTGCGTAAAATGTTACACGAACCACTAGGTGTCATTTTTAAACCCTCCATAACCTAAAACTCATTTAACGTAAACACATGAAACTATGTGTGTTAATTTATGCCCATAAGGACAACTAGTAGCACAAATTTCATAAAGCTAGCTTAAACGGTTATGATGATATGAAGGTCCAAAAGTTGTGAATTATTCACTAACTCACTGACAAATAGATTAATAACCTAACCCACTTCCAGATGACTTAAAAAATGAAATTTGAAATCCAGCTCGGTAATTAAGCGTAGGACAAAAATCTAAAAATAAAAAGAAAGTTAGAAACAGGGGGTCCCCATACATGTTTTTTCTAATTACACATTTTAAACTGTCACAAGTTATCTACTTATATGATAAGTTGGTGTGGTGTAGTGGTTAGCACAACCGCCTAATGCCTTGTTCAGACACGGCTAGTAATTTGAGTCGAGTAGCGAGTAATTAAGTATTCTCGTGCGTATGGACAGCTACTACACTAAACTACTTTCCCAATTTTTACTGTCCGCACGCACGAGAATTCTTATTGAAGAAAAATGTAATCTGGGTTTCTTTAAACACCAATCCAACTTTCTCAGGGGTGGCAGTTTCTTTAAACTAACCACTTCTAATTTCGATGTGGCTTGTCCACAGGGTGGTTCTATATTTTAGTATGATTTATCATTTAAAGTAGGAACTTTCTAAGCTAAATTTGTTACAGAAAAACTTCTATTAAAACAATTAAATTTTATTTAAAACAAAAAATAAATTGATAAATAATGGTGGGTTAAACTAAATAAAGGCTTGAAAAAACGAATAGTCTTTTAGATCTTATTTCTAAATTACCTTACAGTTTATTGTCAGTAAATTTGTCCAGTCTGCACAGCACATTCACTTTAAATCACTATTACAATTATTGTACAGTATATCTGTTGAAAGTCTCAAGACATTTGGTCTGCAGTGTTATTTTATGTTGTAATGCTCGGGAACGGGTTAAAAATGAAAAGTTGAGAAAACCTTAGCGTTTTCACGGAATGTCTTCTCTAAGACAATTTGTACAAACAGTTTGCACAAAACAGCTGGGAATAGCAAAAAAGAAAAACTTTTTGATAAGTATTTAGTTAAAAGAACCTTGACGTTCTTTTTGTAATAGTTGTCCTTTTGACAAGTCTATTACGTAATCTTTGTAACCTTATGTTACTTGAGGAGCCCCAATACACTTTTGGGGGTGAAAATTTAAAAGAAAACCTTACGTTTTCGTAAACTAACGTGAAAAAAGTAACCTCTTGTTACATGAGTGAAATCTTAATCTACACTAAATTGTCAAAAGTAATTTGGGAGAGAGAAGTTAAAATAGAGGTGGGTCCAAATAAAAGAAAATGGTTAAACCAATAAAAATACAGAAACAAATTAAACCAAATATGGCTTCCATAATTTAGAAATCCTATTGGTCAACTAAAAGAACCAATATCTAGGGTGAAATTATTAAAAGTTATTCTCGGAACTAGTCAAAGCCCCGACAAAGCATGCCGATATCGCTGTGGCGCAAGCCGCCAAAAGCGCGACCGCGTTTGTGATAAAGCGGGAAAAGCCCGGCGGAGATCTTTAAATGCTTTTTCTGATAGCGGTATTTCGCCGAAAGTAGACATGAACCGGGGTTAAATAAACAAAGAAAGTGTTACAAATTACTGTATGAGTAGGGTTAGAAGTTAGTAATCTTGATTGATACTCAGGTGTATCTTGTTGGGGTAGCAGGCAAATTTTTGTGATACTGCGTGTGTAAATACCATCTCGGGTTTTAATTTTAACAGCTCTAACCTGGTTGTCTTTACCAGGTAACACTTCAAAACTCTGGCTAAGGGCCACTGCAATGGAGAGTTTCATCATCTTTTAATAAAACAAGTGTATTAACTGTTATATTAGGTAAAGTTTGAAACCTTTTTGGACGATTTTGAAGTCTGTTAAGATAGTCCGTGGTCCAGCTTTTCCAGAAAGATTGTTGTATTTGAGTAAGTCTTTTTCAAATTGTAAGTCTATTTGTAGGTATATGTGTTATATCTTTATCGGGAAGTAAGACCAGAGCCAATTAGAAAATGTCCTGGAGTTAGGACTTGAAAATCATTGGGATCGTTTCAGAGTGGACAAAGTGGTCTAGAGTTTAGAATTGCCTCAATTGAAACCAAAACTGTATAGAACTCTTCAAACGTTAGATGAGCTTCACCTATTAAGCGGTGTGTATGATATTTCACACTTTTTACAGCCGCTTCCCAAATACCACCCCAGTGTGGGCTTCTCGGAGGAATAAATTGAAATTCTATTTCATTTTGAGAAAGATATTCCTTTATGGATTCTAAGGTTTCCTTTTTTCGAAAAAATTCATAAAGAGAGTAAAGTTGATTTTTGCACCACAAACATTTGTTGCGTTGTCACTGTAAATGACTGAGGCATTACCGCGTCGAGAAATAAATCTTTTAAGAGCCAAAATGTAATCTTCGGTAGATAGACTAGAAACTAATTCCGTATGTATTGCCTTGGTTGCCATGCATACAAAAATAGCAATATAACATTTAATGAGAGGTGATTTACGTAGTCTAGATGATTTTAAAAGAAAAGGACCCGCGTAATCTACACCGACACGACTAAAAGGACGATTAAATTGTACTCTGTCTTTTGGCAAATCTGACATTATTTGCTCAGCAGGTTGAGCTCTAAAGCGAAAACAAGTGACACAATTTCTTATTAGACGCTTAACTTCTCGAAGGCCATTCATAGGCCAATATCTAAGTCTGAAGTTTGAGAGAACATTTTGAGCACCGGCGTGTCCTAAGCGTTTGTGTTCTTGTATAAGCATTAATGATACTACATAATTATTAGACGGAAGTAAAAGTGGGTGTTTTTGTTCAAAAGGGATATTAGCATGTTCTAGTCTACCACCTACACGTAAGAGACCGTGTGTATCTATAAATGGATTAAGTTTTTTAATATGCTTGTCTGAGAGAGTTTTGTTGTTACTCAATTCATATATTTCCTTAGAGAAATGTCGAGTTTGTAAAACTTTAACTATTAAATGAAGAGAGTTTTTTAATTCGTGTATCTGAAGTGGTCCAACAATTTTATTATCATTGTTTTTACAATTATGAGCAAATCTAAGAGTATAAGCTACTGTGCGTTGTAGTCTTGAAAAACTAGAAAATCTACCAAATAGAGAAGACCAGAATGCAGTTTGATCTGACATTTCTAATGAGACTAACGAAATTTTCTTTTCTTCTGGAAGATTATTTATTTCAGGGGCAGGTGAAACTTTTGAAAGATCCAAATTAGGACTGTGCAAGAAGTTGGGACCGTTAAACCAAAGTTTTGAATTTAAAATGTCTTGAATAGGTATACCACGGGAAGGAAGATCAGCAGGGTTGTTTGCTGACTTTATGTGTCTCCAAGTGAAGTTTGAGGTTAGTTGCTGAATTTGTGCAACTCTGTTTGAGACAAAAATATTCCAACGTCATGCGTGTGATTTAATCCAGCAAAGTGCAATTTCTGAATCGGACCAGAGATGTATAGAAGAAACATCAAATCTATGTTTATAGATTGTGAGAACTTTAGAGACCAGCTGGGCTAGTAATAGCATAGCACAAAGTTCCAATCGTGGCAGGGTAACAGTTTTTAGGGGAGCAACTCTGGACTTCGAGGATACTAAAAGACAAGAAACAGAATTATCTGTGTAAACTGTACGAATGTAAACAGCTGCTGCGTAAGCTCTGAGGCTTGCGTCAGCAAAACCATGAAATTGAATTTCTTTTATTTGTTTATCACTTAAAAGATATCTAGTTAAATAAACAAAGAATTTAAAAATAGATGAATATTCTAAGAAGTCAGTAAAAGATTATTTGATGTTTTTAAGGAAGTAAATTTGAATAATTTGCAACTTTGTAAGAAAATAGAGAGTTTTCGCAACACTTATAATTACTCGCTTCTGGACTAAATTACTCCGGTTCGATCCCGGGCGAAAACATTATTTTTATTCTCATTTTTAATTATCATGGTATCAGTTACCATCCAATAAAAAAAAACTATATACACAAAACATGAAAGAAATGAAATGGTTAGTGGTAATTGTATTATTTTATATTTATTTTCTTTGCAAAAAGTAAGGATATCCCATCAAATACATAAATTTGAAAAAGGTTCAAAACAAAAATTATGCTTGGTTGTGGGCTTCCGAGCAAAAAGAATGGATATTTAAATGAGTGCCAAGTTCTGTCCAAAATCCATATATGTATGAGATCTTAAAGTAGGTTAGATTGGACTTGGTCAGTTTTTATCAGAAATAAAAAAATATATTTCAATATGTTAAATAACTTTATAAAATGAGTAATATAATGAAAACTAGCCAAGTCAAATCTAACCTATTTTATAATCTTATACATATTTGGATTTTGTTTACAACTTGGCACTCATGTAGATCTCCACTCTTTTTGCGGCGAAGCCCACAGCCAAGCCTAATTTTAATTTTATGGGATGATTAAAATGAATTTTTAAGGTTGTATGCGTCAATTGGTCTGGGTACACATGGAATCTTTTTCCTAAGAACACACACAAAAAAAAGTATTTTTAACCTAAGCCTAATATATTTATTATGACACTAACTTATGCATGAATAGAAGCAACTATATGTATTGATATTAGATTAATCATAGGTATATTTTAAAACGATCCACATTCAATACTTACTTTAATGCATTGCTTACACGAAATAAACTTATTTTATCCTAAATTACTTACATTGAGAATATACATTAATTTTAGTTTAATCCCAAACTAATTTTGATATTGCTTCTGGGGTATTATTAAGGAAAACATAATATAGGATAAAAAAGAGATCTCTCCTTTTCGACACTGACTAGTTTCCGGGTCCATTGTAAATAACACAAAAGCAAGAGTCTTATAAAAAAATGTCACTGTTCGACAGTAGGATATAAACTCACCGTTAACAGTAAAATTTTATATAGTTTAAACATACATTTTTCTTTGTATTCAGAGTAATAATAGGAAAATAATACGATTATTACTTATATTTACCATGAGGATAATTATGTATAATTTGAAAATATATTTTTAAATAGTGGTACTTTCATAATAATTCTAAGTTAGTTTAAAAGTGATATTTAATAATTTCAACTTGACGCTAATTTTTTGATAATACAATTTTGATTGCTTTTATCATAGATTTTTTGTGTGCAAAAAAGTGGTCCTATCTGGCAATTAAAAAAAACTAATGTTAAGTTTTTAGGCGGCAGAATTCAAAATTTCTATAAACATTTTTGGCGAAAAATTAGTAAATTATATATGTTATAATAGATTCTGCATTTTGACTCGGATTATATGAATTGGTTTACATTCTGTACTTAAGATAATTAATGCCATAAAGTTAAGATATTTTAATTTATAAATGCGCATATAAATTAGACATTTGTATAATTATACTATGTAAAATAACTGGGTAACTTATCTTAAACTAAACCAAACTTTTACTAGTATGCATACCTGAGACAACTTCGGTAGTTACGAGATGAAAAACAACTTTTCTTAAGTTATTTTAACCCCATCTCCGTTGTTCCCCGTTATAAAGAAGTATTATGAAGACGCTGTTGCTTTGCTATTAATTAAAATAAAATATTCTTGAAAACGTCTGCACATAGTACCTAACTTATATTAAGTTGTTACTAATATTAAACTGTAGATTGTCTTTAGATTATAACACAATATACTGACTATGGTCTCCTTAATACTGACATATGTCTGAGTGTGTCAGACAATGCTTTATTATTAGAGTGACCAAGTGACCAAATATGGAATGCCATTTTGTTTTTTACACATAATTTGCATTAACATTATAAATAAAAAACTTTTTGTAGTAATTATTAACAATCATATATTTGTCCTTTATTTTGTAAACATTTTAAGTTACATTGATCAATTTTAATAAAGATTTTTAGAAAAAACAAAAAAATAATGAAGGTAGCCAAATATGGAATAGGTACCCAAATATGGAATACTATAAACACCATTTAAAGTTAAACTTATTTAAGAAGAAACTTTGCTATAACATAGTAAGCAACAAAAATAATTTGAAAAAATCACAGATTCAGGCGTTAGACTCTGGATCTAGCCCAGTTATTGCGCCCAGAGCCCACACCAACTCTGTAAGTGTCTTAAGCGAGGTTGATAAGGGACTTAAATATGAGGGGAAAAGGAAATACCTTCGCGGGCTGCAGATTTCACGATCTAGATACATTAGAGATAAAAGAAGGAACAAAGCGGGCAGTTCGGTGTCTGTCCAGTTGAACCGTATCAGGATGCATACGTGTGGCACCACGAGTTTGTTCTATTAAGAATCGCCGTAAGTGGAGGAACTATACTAAAAAATTTCTTAGAGCAGAACCCATAGAAGTACCTATAAAAAGCGATAAATCCTCCACAAGCCGACGATGAACGAGAGAAAGAAGCCCCTCTGTAAGTAATGTTCATTTATGAGACGAACAGCCCTTTTTGACTTGATTCTTGGCTTCTGATTCTTTTCTTGCTCTATCCTATGCTTTTTAAATGATTAAAGAACCCAAATATGGAATAGTTTATATTTGGGTATTATGATCTGTCCATATTTGGATTTTCCGACGACCTTACATCAAATTTTTTATTTAAGAAAGTAAAAAATCAAATACCGTTAAATTCTACAATAGAATATCTGAACTATCTCTAAAAGTTTTTCGTGCACTTTTTGTACAAAAATACGTATTTTTAAAATACCTTAAAAAGTTATAAGAAAGCGATAAAACAAAACGTTACTACAGCGACGAAAGAGCTTGCACTACTGGCATGTTGCATTAAAAAAAACAAACCCATTTAATTGCATGTGTGAGTCTCCGTTTAAGAGAAATACCGGTATTCCATATTAGGGATACTATTCCATATTTGGTCACTTTCCTCTAATATTAAAATAAAAGTTTCGGATTTTCATTGTTTTTATTATATTTATTTACACATGTTTCGGGCAGTACTCTCTACGTCCGTTTTCGGAAAAATGAACAGAGATAGCACTGCCCAAAACGTTGTGTAAATAAATATAATAAGGACAATAAATGTTCAAAACTCTTCTTTTAATATTAATTTCAAGACATATTTTAGAGGTAAAAACAGAACAAAAAGTTTCTATAAACCTAATCTGAGACTTTTTTCACACCTGAGTTTAAAACTAGTAAAACTATTGAGAGGATTCTCATTTTTTGTCTCGCCTCGTCTTGTTTTTATGCGCCTAACAATTTTTGGGATAGAGGACGGAGAAACCGCAGCGATCGGCAATATAAAGTATGAAACAAGACCAATTATGAAATCCGATTAATAATACCTTGTATAAAGTAAATAGATTACTAGACAATTGGAGTAGTAGAATTCGAAATAAACGCAAAAAAACATTTTTTTTTGACATTTGACCTTCAAGAACTAAAGACGCAGACACGAGATTTTTGGGACTTTTGACACAAGGAACGCCAAAAGAAGATGTATACATATTTCCAGCTTATTGTCTCTTATTCCGAAGTTGACCCATTATTTTTGCCTTATCAATTAAGCTATTTGTTTTACATACGACACCAACGGTGCGATTTAATTCTTACTAGAGAGTAAGAGATATAAATAGTCTTCTTATAGAACAACTATCGTTTTTCTGCATGCACATTAACGTTTATAAGTTCCGATTTAGGTGAAATGCGTCAGTCGATAAGGTCATATTAAATAAGAAGAGAGGCAGAGGTTCTTTCGTTAACTGTCGAAAACGACGAATATATGTTATATTATTGCGATTGTAGAAAGTTAATTTCTTATTATACAGCACTACTATGTTTAAAATAAATTTTTCATCTTTATAACTAGAAATTTTTTCAAAAGCACGTTTTAATTTAGTTTGCGTATAATTTTTTTTGTTGTCCCAGAAAGCTTTCTTTGCTTAGCCTCGTATAAAGTTAATATTCTGGAATCTTTAAATTGACACCTAATATGACAGTATCCCTAGATTAGGGGAGACAAAATTAACTTTTTGTCTGGCAGCACCGGAATAAAGCAGCTCTTCAAGTCTCGGGCTCGGATGAGGCAGGTGTTCCCGACGTATTTGCTGCGATGTTTACTTAAGCTGACAGTATACAATTCCATGCAAGACTGCGCGATGAGGCTCATAAAGCAGCGACGTAGTTTAATAATAAACCAATGTGTCAGTCATATTTAAATAAATTGTAAGTCATTATAAAATAAATTGTAAGACATATTAAAATAAATTGTGAATTGTGAAACGTGATTTAACATAATAGCAAGGAAAGCCATGGGCATTAAATTAAAATATAGGTTTTTATTTTTTTATACTGTTTTAATAACTTTTTGTATTATAATATAGGTTAAATGTTTAAATTATTTTTTTTGCAACTAGTAAAAAATATAAATGATAATTAAAAATAAAAAAATTGGATTTTAAGTAATTTTCTCAGTTGAAAGACACCCACAGCAGGTTGGTCTTTATTTTGTGTGTAAAATAACTTAAAGCTGCTTACAAGAGTCATATTTTTCTTTAATTTTAAAAATTCTTGAAAACTTTAATTTTTTTACTAATTTTTTTGTGTCTGCAATTCGGAAAATAGCAAAACTTAAACTGCGGCGTCAAGCACACACAAAAAAAAACAATCGTTAAATGCATATGATACAAAATCCAGCAGAATTTTGCTTTCTTTTATTAAAATCTGGACTGGTTAACTTCGTTTAATTTGACGTGTTGCATATTTTATTACCTAATAGTTAATTATAAACCCATAATTTCTAACAAAATCGTGTTTTTAAACAAAAATAAATTTAAAATGTTAAGTGCCTGCTCGGTGGCATAAAGTTTCACAAGATACATGTATGTGCGTCATTGTATGTATGAATATTCGTGGTAGACTCGTCAAAAGAATCCCCCTCCCCTTCAAAAAAGGTTTTAAAACTGTTTTTATTATGAAGTCCATTTCATTATTGGCCCAGGGACTATTTACGAAAACGGTACTTTCGAAAACCCCTTTTACCTCTAAAATTATAATACCCTCAAAAGAAAATATAGCTACGTCACTGTGCTTTAGAGTACCTAAATATTTAAATTTAATATCGGACATTTTTGTTTTATCCAGAATACAACGTAATTTTAATTAACTATACCGTCACTGGTAATCATAATGCAACAAAGTCCTAAAAGAGAGCGTTGTTAGTTAGTTTTCCAAGATAAAAGGGATTTTATTGTTTATTATGTTCGTTGGCTGGAAAATGCCACTACAGCGCTCTATTTTCTGAATTTATGTGCGTGCAAAGTTACCATAATAAGAAATTTGATTGAAGAAAATGAAGAAAATATTTTAGAATATGTTTTGCTGTATGATTCAGGGGTGATTTATATAATTTTGTTTAAGTATATACAAGGGATATCTTATTATTTTCTTCTCCTTTAAAAAGATTGAATATACTGTTTATTGTAAATAAGATTAGACCATAGTATGTGGGTTAAGTAAAAGACCTTTTGGATTTTTCATATACAGTGTGTCGACGTAAGTTGGCGTCATATGGGAAACTTTTTTATTATTAGTTTTACGTAAAAACGTTATTCTTTAGAAAAAGTGCTGCATGATCCAAAACCTAAAATACAATTATCAGATATCGAATTTTGTCATCTACGAGGTTTAGCCAAGAATGTAATTTTTGCTCAGGAGTAAAGTATCTGTATTTTTGATAATATCGCAAATTATTAGAAAGAAAAAGATGTAAGAATTAAAATTTATTTCTAAATATGCAATTTTGTTGCGATGTATATTAGTTCAACATTTTTGTTGTGTTATTAACAATAAATTTAAAAAGTGTATTTAAAACTGCCTCATGATATTTATCATCCTAAAATGTAGTGCACTAATGTACAAACCTAAATTTTCCATTATCGCAAAAAAAAACAAAAACATATATATATATATATATATATATATATATATATATATATATATATATATATATATATATATATATATATATATATATATATATATTAAAGCAAAAGGAAAAAAGCCCTACTGTCTTGGTGTATAATACAAAATATAAAGAAAACGTCCTGCTTTTCTATGCTATCCACCACGACTCTCTCCCCAGACCGGTTTCGCCTGCCTTACAGGAACTCCTCAGTGAGGCTGTATCGAGTCGTGGTGAATAGCATAGGAAACCAGCGTCCACTTATTAGACAAGTTTCGTTTTCCAGCGGTAGGATATTAAATTTCCTTTTGCTTTAACATACATAGCCACCCCGCTACAATTGATGCTCGTATTTACTGAATGCGATTTCAGTAGGGCATCAACGGCAGGATTTAATTTAGTAAAATATTATATATATATATATATATATATATATATATATATATATATACAGGTAGTTTAACCTTAAGCAAAAATTACATTTTTGGATAAACCTCGTAGATGACTCATACAATTTGATATATGTATGTTGTTTTTAGGTTTTGGATCATGCAAAACTTTTTATAATGTATACCTTTTTTTAAATCAATATTAAAAAGTTTTCCATATGACGCCAACTTATGTAGACACACTGTATAGTAATTACTATGTATTAAAATTAATAGTTCCTTGTTTGGATAGTTGACTTAGAAGGGGTTAATTGACTTATCCTCTTTTCTTCCAGAAGTCTGATTTCCTTAATTAGGTCTAGCAAATTTCTCTTAATGGTCCCTGGGCCAGTAGCGAAATGGACACTTTTAAAACCTTTTTAGGAGGGTTCCTTTTGACGAGTCTACCACAAATATTCATACCGCCATATATGAAAGCGGTGCTTTAACCCAGCTTGTCAATGTCAAATAATTCGGGTGTAGGACCGGGCGAACGCGTCTTTTTTTTGTCGGACTAGTTTGACATAATGTTTTACTAGCAATTTTTAAACACTGTGCCAAAAATGGTAAGGGTTACAGTCGTGAAACCATAAAGCTCAACACATGTTTCGGATATCGCTAGGCGCGTTACGTAACTATAACCCTTATAATTCCAAGCTTAATGTTTAAAAATTGCATGTTAAACATTTAAGCTCTGAATTACTGATGAATCATTTGCCAAGCCCTTGAAACGACGTGAATTCCGCCCACGTCCACGTCCACGCAATGTGCAGCGGTATGCGGCGTGGAGCGGCAAGTCTGGACGCGGCTTAAGGGTGTTTTTTGAAGATGGTAGACAATGTTATGTTTTTAATAATACTTCTTTCTTGGACTTTCATTGTCTTTATTTACCTGGTTGATGAGTAAAACTCTTACAATTTTTAGCACATTGTTTAAAAATATTGTGAGAAACTTCTCCGACAAAAAAAAGTGACGCGTCTAAAACATGTCAAAATTGACAAGTTAGGTTAAAACGCCGCGCCGCTACCATATATGGCGGTATAAATATTCATGGCTGACTCGTCAAAAGAAATCGCCTCCAAATGTTTTAAAAGGGTTATTATTATGAAGTCCATTTCATTGTTGGCCCAGACTAGGTGTGTAAACGAAATCGGTATTATTTGAGAAAAACGGGCTCAATTTTCAGCGTTTCTATTAGAGAACAATAGAGGCGCTCGTGATGACTATAAGATTTTGAAACAGTGTTGCCAGGCATAACATTATATAGTAGAATTTACCCCATTTTTTTATAGAAAATATGAAGATTTTTATTAAACAGGTTTTTAATGTCACTAAAACTATTTTGTTTGCAATTTAAATAACTAAAATTTTAAGAAAAAGTCTAAATACTCATTGGAAGATTTGAAAATATTATTTATTTACCTATACTTAGAATACAAAGTTACATTCTTTAAAGTAATTTGCACTGTCAATCTCCCAAGAGTAATTAAAATGGCCTAAATCTACTACAAGTATTTAAAGGTTACCTGGTGATTAAAGTTTTTATTATTATTTCCTTTTTTCCACTTTTGTTTTTATTTGAATTGGAAATATTTACCAATACAAATATCAAGTACACCACACAACATCACTTTATTGTTTTATATTTACATAATTGGTACAAATTTAAAGGAGTTTTACGCTTAATATCTACTTATTTGTGTAAAATAAGGTAAATAATACATTTTAAATTTTGAGTAGTCATTTATGAAATGACATTGCGCAACATGGTTTTACACGGACTGCTTTGTAAAATTAAACTTTTTTGAATGAGATGTGATGACGTGTAGGTTAGGTTATCAACCAAAGTCAAAAAATTGTCAAAAGATAAGTAATTTTGTTCATTATGTGCATTAAAATATATGTTTTATTGTTTTAAATGTGAAATATAGAAAATACTACTTTGCCACAAACTGGTAAATAGGAAATATTCCGAAAAAGCCTATATCGGCTTTTAAAACTCGGTAAGTATTAAACTGGCAAATTATTTTAATATTTTTAAGTGAACCTTGCGTTAAACTCTGTTCTACCTAACTTTACGTCATTTGTGCCTAAATTACCTGTTAAACTTTCGTTTATATTAAATAATTTGAATCTCTACTTTATATTTTAAATTCTGAATTCGTTGTTTATAGTAGATAATTTAAATTATAACTAGGGTTACTTCATATAATTTAGAAATGTACTAGATCCTTCCTAAACCTTCGAGCATCCACCTTATACCTATTAGAGGCAGTTTTGCGATTTGGCCGTGCAAACAATTTTATAATTAAAAAGTAAAATTTTTATTTTTTAGCAGATTGTCATTTGCTATACATACTTCATTTGGATTCAATGACATAGGCAATTCCCAGTATTAAATAATAAGATACTTATAATTTCTATTGACATTTATGATATTTTTATTTTACTTTGAATGTAATAGACGATCTATTTTTTTTATTAGGATCTTGACATAGTAAAATAATGGTAGGAAGCTATTGGCTGGGGCAAATGTGTCCATTTTTGAACAACACATGGCTCATTTTGGAATATACCTTTGGGGAGAAAAGTTAAAATTTTAGAAGAAAAAACTGGTTTTGAGCATATATGTAATCCATTCAGGCGATTATTCTTGCTTTCAAAAGTAAGTCATTTAAAATTGTCCAGTGTAAGCGTAAAAGATTTACTTTTATTTATGTTACAGCCTCTTGACGATGCTTAATTTACGAGAATACAGTTGTGGATATTAGGAAACTAGTAATACCTCATTAAAGATGATATTATTCACCGCTGAAGATAAATGTCAGAAAAGCTTATCAAGCACCTAACTGTTATAGTTTTTTGACAGTATTTTATGAGTGCAAAACTATAATTATTAAGCTGTCTTTGAAGTAAGTATTGAAGTACAGAGTACATAAATGTTTTAAAAGAATTTGAATATAAGTTAAAGAAAATTTAGAGCAAATCTGTGTTTTTCCAAAGCTCTTTAACCACACATATTACATTACCAATTATAGGGTGTCATCTGTAATATTATTTTGCATTTTTAATGCACCATGTAAAATATTGGATATTTTAAGTCTATGAAAAATTCTAGCACACCTAAATTATAAATACAGTGAGGATAATAAGAGTCCTCCCCCGTTTATCTTTTGAATGGAACATCGAGATCGGGTAAAATTTGTTACTTAAACTACTTTTGGCATAAAAATGATTCCGGTTACGTGGCATAGTATGAAGTGGGCACTAGCAACTTTTTTTTCTAAATTGAAATGGGTGTCATGCAACACCTCGTTTTAAAGGCCCTCTAATTCTGTTTTTAATGCTACTTTGTTGTTTAAAATCGGCCAAGCCGTTCGAGACTAACAAGCCAATGCCATTTTTATGCTAAAAAGTAGTTAAAGTGACACCCTTTTACCCAAAATTTACTTGACCTCGATATCTTGCCTCATTCAAAAGATATAAGGGGGGAAGACTTTTAATATCCTCACTGTATATTTAAGTTAACACATTCTAAACTTAATATTTTACCAGTTATTTCAAAGTGTAAATTTTATTGTACGATCAGTAAGACGAAAAATTTATTGTGTTTAAAATCCGGAGTTGCATTCTTTTTCTTTTCTTACAGACTATCGAATTTTTCGAAATATTTGAAATGAAATACTTTGATAAAAGTCTTTCTAAATTACCCAGTAGCCTTTCTTTGAAATGATACGAAGTCGATAGTGGGTTAAATAAGCATAGGAAATCTAGACTTTTTATACAGATGTTTTGTCCATTAAGTAGTAGTCCTTAGTTAAAACGCCAAGAGGCAGTAACTTAATACTAAAGAGGTACTAAATTCTGAACACCTTAAAATCTGAATATGTTTCTTGAAATGCAAAAATTTGCATTTTTCCATGTGTATCAATATGCTAAAAGGTTTTTTTTGAGAGATATAATACTTTTAAAGCATTTAATTTTTTAATTTTGTTTATTTTTAGTTTTATGCATGTTTTTTCCCTTAAAATCAATTTTTTGTTAATGTCCAATTCCGGCACTTTTAGGTAAAATTTGTGATTTTAATAATATATGTCTTGGATGTTTATTGTATTTTTTATTTTGGTAATTCCAAAATTTGGCTTATGTATGCTCCACTGATAGATTTTTTGTCTTGTCACATAATACTGATGATGGTTTTATACCAAAGGCGCTATGCTAGAATTTTGAAGAATAATATTTTTCACGGAATGTAGAAGTTTATTATTTTTTTACATTTTTACCTGTACACATTTGTAACTAATTTTCATTTTCTTTTTTAGACTACCCAATCTTTTGCTGGATAGTTAAATAACTTCCGCATTCAAGAAACCTTTTTTAATGAAAATTCCTACTATATAAGATTTACAATTAAAAAATGTTATTGTGTCTTGTAGTCCAAGAAAAGCGTATATCAGCGTACCTGATATAGCGCTGTATAAAACTTTATTCATAACTTTGTACTGATCTAACAAACTTAGCAATCCTTTGGTATATTTTTATACACGTCAGTGCCACTTTACCTTCATGGGCAATTTTTCTCCACGCGTGGAAAGGAATGTTTATATTAATAGTCGGTATCGGGTGGAATGCACCCATAGAATATTGTTTTTAGTTTTTGCATTTTTTAAACCTAACCACTGTAACGTTGTAATTTTAATTTATAAACACTTTTAATTTAAAAATATGCAAAAACTTTTTCGTTTAAAGTGTATTATTTTGCATTTAACACTTACCTTCAGGCGTATTTCTACAGACTGCAAAACGTTCGAAGTCGTAGCCTAGTAGTTTTTATCTAATAACTGATGAGCCCTACCTAAACATTTACCAAAAGCTAATGTCTCAAAAAACAGTTTGGTATACATATTTGTTTTTACAAAAAAAGTTGTTATCAGTTTCGAAAGCAAATCCACCATCTGTATTTTTTTTATCGTGAATATAATCAAATTTTATACAGTCCTAATTTTTGCAAAATTATTTATATTTTTATAAAAGTTATAGTCAGTTAAAATTTTATCACTTATCTACATTTACTAATAAACATTTTGATCAAATGAAAAATACAAATAGAGGATTCGCTTTTTAAACTTAGAGGGACTAATTTTTTTATTTTTTTGTCAAATCTCAAAAACTTTTTTCTAAAGTGATCGTTTTGAGGCCAACGGCTTTTGCTATTTATTTGGTGTGGTGTGGGTCCCACGTCTTTGTTTTTGACAAAATAATTGGAAATCTTAGCTACGCTTTTGCTCAAAATAAAATTTTATTATTAACTACATTTAAGCAGTCAGTAAATGTATTTTTTCTTTTTTAATCGCTATCTGCTAGTGTTCAAGAATTTAAGACATTGAATTTAAATTGAAGGAATCGAGCTGGCACGACGTGTATACTTACCCTATGGAATCTACATATCGTCGTCTTGGTAAAAAAGTACCTAACTCCACTTTTATACAGATATAAGATTCTAAACCCATTTGTTTAAGAGTAGGTTAAGCTAATTGTAATAAAATTTCTATAGGTGTTCAATGCGTCCAGAGTTGGGTCGAATACTGAAAATTGAATACCGCAAAAAAAAGTATTCGAGTACCGAATATTTGAATACTTGGAAGAAAAAAGTATTCGAATACTCGGTATTTACGAACACCCGGTATTGGTATTCGAATACTGGAAAAAAACCGATGATTAAAAAAGCCCTCACCTCATTTTTCCCTACTTTTTGTTCCCTTTGGTATTCTACTTGTGACAATTTTGGTGTATTCGAATACTGCTTATACATTCCGATATTCGAATACTCGGAACGCCGGTATTTGAATACTTAAAAAAGTATTTGTCAAATACTTCAAAAGTATTCGAATACGACCCAACTCTGTATGCATGTAACACTTAAAAACCCTCGAAGGCAATATGCCCAATGGATACAATTATGTGGGAGAATGCCTATCTCCAATAAAAAAAACAATATATTAGTTCATTCTACCATTAAATAATACAGTAGTATTCCTAAAATTACCAACATATTACATTTCAGTAAAAGTCAAGTGAATAAAGCTAAGAAAATGCTTTTTTGTAAATTAATAAAAGCGAAAACATACATTGCCTGTAACAAAAAAAGCAAGTACCATAGTATTAACTTTTGCTTAAGTTTATTCACTTGGCCAATAATTTTTAGTAAGCATTCGATTTTTACTTTCTCATTTAAAATGTGTACCTAAAACGGAGTTAAGCAGTTTTCTTACTAAGGGGACGATATTATGTATCTACATAAACGTATTTTTGTTTGTTAAGCTTTGTGACAATAGCCATTATTTTTGTATATAAAGTAAATAGTTTAACAGAATTTAAATTAAACAAAATTATCTCTATTTTTATATTAAACAGATAGGTACTTGCAACATTTTAAAACTCTTTTATTTTATTTTAAAGTTGCAAGTCTACTCTTTAGTTTTTACGAATGTAAGTGTATTTTAAGAGAAGCGAAACTTTTACATTAATACTTTAAATTTATTATAAATTTAACAAAATTTTATTTTCTAAAAGTATCAATAAAAATTTAAAAAATGAACGCCTAAGTGGGCTAAGTTTTTTGTATCACTAATAGCACAGACGACCTGGGGTCATTCTTTGGGATCCAGGTGGATATACACGTCGTGCCAGCTCGACGCTATCAACCGAGTTTCAGTGTGCAGGACACTGACCGATAGAGATGTAGACAGGAAACTCATAAATTAATATGTTTCATAGAATGGTGCGTCGATCTTGCGTTGGACCGCCTTTTTTCACACATTCACCCATTGTAATTTTAATCTGCTGCGACGTATGCGTATATGCCAACTGTCTTTGCCGCGTTGAACACCGTTCAAAATAGTGAGTTAAAAATTTTCTAACCCGGCACCTACAGTGGTACTTTGTAGTACAGTGGTACTTTCTTTGGCTTTATTAAAACCTTTTTGGACATAGATAGAAAAAGTTAAGTAAAGGAGATATAAAAACAAGTATATATAGTACAAATAGTAATATTTTAATCATTTGACTGTTTTCAGATGTAAAAACCGTTATACTCTAAAATAAATAAAACAACATCAAAACAAATTTTAAATAAACAGATAGAGGTGCAACATTATTTTATTTATAATTGCAACTTATCAGTCCAAAGTTTCTATCCCTAATAACTGGGTTGAGTAAATAGATCCTTTTCCAGGGGAATAAGAGTTAAGAAGAAAATTATAAACTGTTTTTGATTAGACCGAAAAATCCATAATAAAATTTAAATGATGGTGTGTATTTTAATTTAACAGCGATCTTGGGAAATTTTTGCACCTAATTTATAATTCTTAGAAATTCTTGTTGTTCTTTTTAAATAAAAACTCTTTCAAATTAATTGGTGTTTTCTGTAATGTCTTATTTAAAAATAATTATTTTCTACCTTACCTTTGTACTAATTTTTGTACATATGCAATGTACAAAACAACCCTAGAAATCTTATAGTCATCAACAGTACCCTCTGGTGTCATATTTAAAAACCTAATTTAAACAAAAAACAAGCCCGTTTTTAAAACATGTCGATTACACACCTTCCTCTAGGTCACCATAGCCCAGACACTATTATTTATACAGTGCTAAAAATTGTCATTAAAGTAACAATCATTAAACATAGGTAACAGTTGAAGATATTCCGACGAATATAACCTATCCCAATGCAATTTTAAACCACAATATAAATTAAAGCTTTTAAAAGGCACCAGACACAGTCTACTACATATAACATTTTTACTGACATTTATTTAACAAAGCTCTATAAAATAAAACAAACACTGCCGTCGAAAGTTGATTGCAAGCTTTATTGCTTAGTTCACTAAATTGACCCATTTGCTGTTTAAACAATCTTTTTTTGTGGCATTTTCCACAGTTTCTTTAATAAAACCGTTTTAGTATGGTGAATAACCTTCGTATAAATTCACGAGTTGCAGCATTGCCGCGGCATTTTCTAGACAATGAGAAGGTATAATAAAAGTTATGTCGGTTAACAAAGTTGCGCCTTTATTCCTTGCTTAAATAAAATACATTAAATCTTGGTACATTTTTCTTGTAATATAGCATTTTTGATAATACCAGGTTCCCATAACATTACTAGCAAGCCGTTTCTTTTTGTTGAGAAGTGTTACACGATTCTGAAATTTTGTTCTGATGTATGTTTCTTTTTTTCTTTTGGGTCTTTTCACCTAGGACCTACTATCGCCCCCTAGGTTGTACGCTGCACCCTAGAGGCTTATTGTACCTTGATCCTACTCCTTCTCATTTACACTCCATTCATTTTATAATTTGGATGGTTGCTGCTCGGTCCGTCCGCTAACTCCCGAGCAGAACACCGTGTTGCGTCGCCTGCCGGTGGTCATCCATTTAAGTTATGGCCGCGCTCCACAATGCTTACCTCCGGTGATCGACGCTGTCGATCCCACCGGAACAACAACGAGTGCGGCCTGACGTATGGTTGGATAGGATGCAGATTTTTAATGTTTTGGATTTTATGTGGCACATCCGGTTTAACCGGAAGTGCTTTTAACTTTGCTGTTTTAAGTAGAACACCCTATATATTTTTCAAAAATAATTTTTTCATGCAATTTCAAAAAAGATACCACATGTTTCACCTTTCTCAATTAGTTTTTTAGAAAATGGTTCTCAAAAATGTCATATGTCAAATAATGGTGGAAAAAATCTAATACTACTTGTTTTACTTATTTATTAAGCCTTATATCCTACCACAGTAAAAATTCAATTATCGGGTTTATCGGAGGTGCAACAGAATTTTACTTTTGTACAGAAGTACAGAAGTTAAATAATTTTAATAAAAACAACTACATTTACCCTGTAATTTAAACTTACCACTTATTCCTTATTTTTATTTTATTTATATCCTATCCCTTAACCTAATAGTTTTAAGTTTTTAATAGTGAAACGTTAAAAAAATATATATTTTTCCACGGCCGTTAAAAAAATGCTGTTTATTAAATCGTTAACATCAACTAAAAGTACTCCTTTCTAGTGCACTACATAAAGTGTTAAAAAAGTAACTTTTTTAACACTTTAAAGCTCTTTTAACACTTTAAATTATTGTTTTGTTTTAATTCCTACTATATTAAACTTAAATATTAATTTATGCAACCTAACAGTAAACGCGACATCACCTAAGCAAAACGGTCAAGTTACCTTTGATTTCGTCATTATTTATTTTAGTTCATGTGTCACTAATTTTAAAATTTGACAGTTTGCAAATAAATTTATTAGAAATTATTGAAAATTAATAGTAATAATAAATTTAAATGACTAAGAAATTGAAACATATGTATGTATGTATACATACATACAGGGTGTCCAGTAACTCAACCGACAAACTTTACTGGGCGAGTCTAAAACAGAAAATAAAAAAACTTATCTAAACATATATTCTAAACGTCTTAGTTTTTTAAGTACGGTGTATTAAATATTATTTTTTTTAAATTTTCAACACCCCGTAGTTCAAAAACTAAGACGTTTAGGACATATGTTTGTAGGAAGTTATGTATGTATGTAGGTAATTTGATTGAAATTGATGAAAACTTTGATGTCTGTTGGTGCCTAAATGGTGAGGTTTATCGACTTTAATAAAGAGTACCTTATTTTTAAGTTTTTGATTGTCTATAAAATGGCGCCCCCAGCTTTGCGATATCTGTCATAATAAAAAAGTTATGATGTAAATAAATTTTAAGGTTTAGTTAAAGTGCCCTCTGGCGGTATTTAAAAAAGTACTTTTGTCTTAAAATTTTAGAATCTGCAAATCTTGATTTGTGTGCCAAATATCAACAGGATTGGTTAAAAAATAAATGCAATATGGCGAAAAAACCAAAATAAAAATTGACTTGACGGCTTGTAACTGGAAAACGAATGACATTTAAAAAAATTATATGAAGCTCTACCCTTAATTTGTCAAGTAAAATCACCCCTTAAATTTCGTGATCGATTTTTGAATCACCCTGTATTTATCCAACCATGCAACCGACGAAAATTTCAAAATCGTGCAACACTTCTCAAGAAAATGACGGGCTTTCTTGTAATTTTGTGGGCACCTGGTATACTTTACCGGGTATTTTTAATCCTAACGAGTTTTTCCTGACTTTTAGAAGCACCTAATAAAAACTTTACAATATAATAAACCGACATTCTTTTGCATTATTACAACCTCAAAATTACTTCTGGTTTAACCGAAAGAACCATTCTCTTTTAAATATAATGTTACAACATAGTGTTTACTTTTAAAATGGCGGCCAGAGATTGCTATTGAAGAAAATTAAGCACAACCAATATTTATGTTATTTTTAAATTTATGTTTTGTTTTTTATATAAAATTTTTTGGATTTCTTTTTCCACGAGATAGCCAAAGCATAGTTTTTCCCAACAGTTTCTCATAGAAGTCCCGCTTATATGTACTCATTTTAAAATGCTCCAAATTTTAAAGTTTGTTTTTTCATTATTTTTAATGTAATATTGGTAATAAATATACAGGGCAGAGCAAACAGTATATATTTTTTAATGTTTCTTCCTGAGTTAAAAACATTTTTTTTTAATTTTGTGTCCAGAAAAAATTGAAAAAATGTCCAAGTATAAGTTTTCTAATATTAAAAGAGACATCCTCCGCCCATCAGTTTTATATTTTTTTCCTATTATTAAAAAGAAAAATATAATCTTGCTCTCCACTATTTAATAAAATATCATGACTCTTACATGTGTGTAAAAATTGTATTCTTTACAAACAAAGTATTTTATATTTTTATTAAATCTTATCATTAAAAAGATATTTAAGGTCAAAAACTGACAAGTTAAAAAAATAATAACTTTTTTGTTTTAAACCTACTGAGAAATAAATATTAACAATTAAGTTTCTACTATTTCTATCGGAAACTAAATGCTCTACAAAGATGAGTTTTATGCTTTTTGGTAAATTACAAAATTTAACACGATTTTTTTTTATTATTTGACTTAAATACTTGTTTAAAACTAAGATTATGTATCAAACAAGTATTAGAGAACTTTTTTTTGTAAAACGTTTGATTTCCGAAAGAAATACTAGAAACTTAATTGTCAGTAAGTTACAAAATTCAAAACAAAAAGTTTTTTTTTATTCTTTAATCTTTGACTTTAAGTATCATTTTAATGGTTGGATTTATCAAAAAATATAAGATACTTTTTTGTAAAGAATGTAATTTTCTACTAATTTATAAGACAAGATATTTTTTCATGTAGTAGAAACCGAGATAAATATTTTTTCTTTAATAATAAGCAAAAAATATGAATCTGAATGGCGGAGCACATTCCTTATAAAATTTAAAGCTCATATTTAAAGATAATTTTTAAGGTCTCTACCAACCTGTTTTTCAGAGTACAAAATAAAAAAAAACTCGATTTTTCGACCCACCCTAGTTTATATTATATTAGCATTAAGAAGATATTTAAAAGATCTTTAGAAAAGTAGCATATTAGGTATATTTAACTTTATTATTTAGGAAATATGGCCATCCAAATCAGGTAACTAGGTAATTTTGACTGACGGCTATTTTGTAGCAGAATAAGGTACTGACTTTATATTCTGAGGTTAAAAAGTATTTGTCAAGAGCTTTAAAATTTTGTGTCATGGGACCTCCCTTTCTTTTTCATTTTTTTTTTTAATGGCGCTTAACTCTCAGTTTGATATTTATATCTGGCATTTCTCGCTAAAATTTGGTTGTCTATCTAAAGTCCTCTTTCAGGAAAAATATATAAAATAAAAGTTTAAAGGGGAATCCAAACTTGTATATCGGAAAATCAGCCATTTTGATTTTGTGTTATTGAAATGTCACAACCAAATGGCACGGATATAATATATATTTGTTAAGAATTTAAAGCTGAGCGCACACCAAAGTGGTGTGGCGTGCTACTTGATGTACACATTTTTTTTTATCTTTGGACAAACCACGAAGGCTAGAAGCCTAAATACTGACGTACCGTGGGTTTCTTAAGCGAGGTAAGAGGAAGTTTGTTAACTTGGGAAAGTTGTTGGGACTTAAATACTTGAAGATTTGGAGGAAGGAAAGACCTCCGCGGGCGGCAGGTTCGACATTCTAGAAACTCTAGGGACAAATGAACGAACAAAGTGGGAAGTTCGGGGCCTGTTCAATTGGGCCGTATAGGGATGCATACGCGCGGCACCACGAGTTTCTCCGTTGGGAACCGTGAGTGGAGGAACTATACTGGACAATTCTTCAGAGCAGAAGTCATGGAAGTACCTATAAAAAGCGATAAATCCCCCACAGCCCGATAATGGGCAAGAGAGGAAGCCTTTCTCTAAGGGAAGGATCATTAATGAGACGAATAGCTCTTCTTTGAATGGAATCAAGAATGCTTAGGGTTGTGGGGGACGCCATGCCCCAGATATGAGAACAATATTCCAAGGGAGGTCAGATTTGGGACACATACAAAGTGTATAAATTTGAAGGGGAGAAATACTTTTTCACTCGAAAGAGAAATCCAAGCTTTTTTGAAGCTGCCGTGGCTATAGATACAATGTGTTTATGCCAGTTAAGGTTACTTTGAAATGTCACGCCCACAAGATTAAAGGTGTCTTTGCTCTGTAAAACTTAGCCGCTCATAAGTAGAGGATGAGTATTTGATGACTCTTTTCGCGACAAGGAACATGATTGTGTTTTGGATGCATTAAAATGGACGAGATTTTTGGCGCCCCAATCCAATATTAAATTAAGATCCTGCGAAAGAGATATCTGCATCGCTCTGTGTTTGTTTTCCAAATCAGGTTTAGTGATGGGTTTAAGAACCTGAAAACTGGAGTGAAGGGTACTATCGTCGGCGAAACTATGAATGGAATTAGTTGTGGACAAGAGAAGGTCGTTGATGTGAAGAAGAAACAATGTTGGTGCCAGAACTGAGCCCTGAGGGACTCCAGCATTTACTTGATGAAAGCTTGAAGAATGACCGTCCACAATAACTGATATACGTCGATCAGATAGATAACTAGAGAGCAAGTATAGAGTTAAGTTGAAAGACCATAGGAGGGAAGTTTATTAAGAAGCGCAGCATGCCAGACCTGGTCAAAAGCTTTGGATATATTAAGAGCAACGATTTGGGGCTCACCTAGAAACTCAAGAGACTTATTCCAGCAGTGTGATACGAAGGAAAGAAGATATTCTGTAGATCTTTTGTGGCGAAATCCATACTGCCTGTCATGCAGAATTTTGTGTTTTTCTAAATACTTAAGAATTTGTGAATTAATGAATGTTTCCATTACTTTACAAAAGGATTTAAATCGGTCTATAGTTAGATGGAAGAGATTTAGATCCTTCCTTGGGAATAGGTTGAACACGTGCAGCTTTCCAGCTCTCCGGAAAGATCCTGTGTCGTAAGAAATTCGAAATCTAGCATGTTACTTTAAATATAACCAATGCAAAGAAATGAAGCAGCGAACACCAAAGTGATGCAGCACGCAAATATGGGCTGATTTATTTGTTTGCATTGGTTCTATTTAAAGTAAAATGCTAGACGCGTGCTACTTGCTCTTTACTACTTGCCACGCCACTTTGGTGTACGCTCTCCCTTAGACTTTCTGCAAATACCGCATCTTGGTAACTTTATTTGTTCCAAAGTTATTTGCGGTTAAAAAAGGTCAAAATATGTACGGCTACCCTGTATTTTAACGCAAAATTTATTATTCCAGTTCCTATAAAATATGTTTGTATTTCTATCTATCAGGAATTTATATTTATTTTAAGTTACCATAGTGAGCCATTTCATTGTAGGAAACTGCCACAGAATAGAGTTTGTTTAAATATCAGATGTTTCAATTCCTTGAAATGTGCAATAAAGGAACTTATAAAGAGGGTGCTTGCTCTATTTTATTGGAAAACTTTGCTCTTCAATAAGATTTTAGTAAAAATGAATTCAAGGCAATAGGTTAAATTTGAACATACAATTTCAGGATAGGAAGAAAATATTTATTAATTGTTTCAATTGTACGAAACTTATGGAAGACCTATTTAAGATTTTAAGAAACTTCAGCGCCCAAGTTTAACATAAAATACTGACGATAAATAACTTTAAAATATAATTGATATTTTCTCTATTTTTTTTAATTTATTAAAAAATTTGTCAAAATTTTTAATTTTTTTGTATTCTAAATTTGACTGTAACAATAAAGAATCTAAAGAACCAAAAAAAAAAAAAAAAAAATTATAGAAAACAAAGAGTTTTGAAAACTGGCCAAAATTTTTGTAAACTTTATAGTTAGTAAAAAAATCGGTTTATCGAAAAATTATTATAAAAAGCTATTTTGTAAACCGTTTAATTTAACACAAAAAATTATTTGGTCTAGCCTTTTCGATAAACCATTAAAGAGTTTTAAAATTCCAAACACAATAAAACAAGCTTTTCCATGTTAAATATATGAGAAATCAAAATTTATCATGCGGGACCTCATAATATTAATATTAAGGCTTGGCTTTCACAGATTTTTTTATCATTTCCAACAATATTTTTGATATCATTTTTAAAAAAGTTATTGATTTTTTTTTATTAGTCCAAACAATATTTTTAATATCATTTAGAACAACCGGTGGTTGATTTTTTTTATATTTTCTAGCCTGTATATTGACATAGCTTCAGCCCTTAGAATTAATTTGTTCCAACATCATTTAACTTTTTTTCTGCATTTGTGTTGCAAATATGTCCTGATAAAATATTATTTCCACGTTAAAGTTACTTATTTAAGATTTTTTCTTCTGCATTTGTGTCGCAAACAAGTCCTAATAAAATATTATTTCCACGTTAGTGACTTATCACAAAATATACAAAAATTCTTCCAAAAAATTACTTGATTAAAATTTAAAGGAATCATTAAATTTGATACCAAGTCGGTTTTTGCTTTGTCTTTCTTCCGTTCGTAATTGGATTTTCGCAAATAAATTAGACTTAATTATGTGCACACCGGTTATTAAAATTATTTTGGGGTAGAAAGGATAAGTTAATACCTAAGCTGCGTTTAGAATGCCTTATTTTTGATACATACAGGATTATTTATTTTAAAGTAAACAGTGCCTTATTTTTAAACTTCCCTGTACTTTTTAAAAAACGAATATTGCTTTTTTGTGTTTTTTTTCGTAGAATTCAATAATTTAATTAAAAAAAAACATTTAAAACAAAAACAAAAGAGTTACAGCACCAGTGACGTATTTTTTAAATGGAATACATCGTATATTTTTATATTAATGGAAAGAGATTTACACGAGGAGTTCGGTAATATGGAGGTTGCTGGGTTTATTTTCTGTGGTTTTGATGCAATTGTTTAAAAACTACATTATACTAGAAGGATAGTGTCACCTGAAGAAACTTGACTGTCACAGGTCACAGGTCACATTTGTCAAAATCAAGAATTAAAAAATACGTTTATTAATTTTGGGAGTAGTTTTATTATGAGGTTTTTATTAGAAGATCTAATCATCCTTAATGTGTCAGCTTCTATATAAAATCTGAAAACATGCAAAACACGTATACTTTGTTTCTTAAGGAGATAATTTGTACGCTTGTGTTTAATTGAATTTTATTATCTTTCAACTTAAATAAATAAATTTACACAGCTTTAAAAATACTACTCGTAAATTTTTTCATTGTTTTATTTGCATGTAAAAACCTGGTCTAATTTAAAAATTGTAATTAAATGAGATTGGATCAACTTTACTTAATCGTCAGTAAGACATTGAAAAACGCTCCAAGATCAAACAATTTTATAATCGCCTTTTTCGCACTTAAGGAGCTAAAGTAGTCAATTTGGTTCCTTGTTTTAAGGACTAAAATACCAGTTTAGTCACTGAGAAACTCAAGTGAAATGTGCATTTGTTACATCACAAATACCTTGGCAACCAAATACACACACTTTTCAAATATAGTCCAAATTGTCTACCATTAGACATTGATTTACCATATTGTGTTTGATCGAGTTTTTCTTATTTCTGTGACTTTATTCTGTATTTTTTTTGTTAAAAGTAATAAAGAAGTGCCAAAAATATTATACAGGTTGTCTCTAAAAGGTCTGTACAAAATGCAGTCGCAAAATTTTTGGACAAAAATACGACGATCTAACGCCCTTTGTAAAAAAGTTGATGGTTTGCAAGATGTCAAAGTTTTTATTTAATTTAAGTTATTTTTAAATATTTTTTATTAAAAATGTTTTTACAAAATTTAGCATTAAAGGTTTTTAGAGTAGGGAATCAGAAATATGCTAATATTTTTGTCATAAAATGTGGAAAGAGCCACCTGCAGTCCTTTGTTTAGGTTCAAAGTGTCATAACATTTTTTGCCTCGGATATTTCAATTTTGGTTAAAAAAAAAAATATTTTGCCAATTTTTTGCACAAAAAAGGTTTACTTGACTTGCAACCCTTTTTGAGATATTTTAGATAAAACATACAAAAGTTTCCCATTCACGCTTTATCTAGGTCATCTGGCAGTGTCCAAAAGGTTTGTACAATATAGTAGGACAGATTTTTAATCTAAATTAAAACGATTTAATGCAATTTACCTTGTCAAAAGGTTGCTGGTTTGCAAGTAAAAGAAATTTTCCATGTATGTATTTACTTGGACACCCTGTATCTTGCAAACTATTAACTTTTCAAAAAGGCAAATATGGTTAAATTGTTGTATTTTGGCAGGAAATTGTAGTACCAGTTTGAACAGATCTTTTAGAGAAACCTGTGGCCGAAATAAAGCGTAAGGGAATATAAAGGAAATTTTTCTTGTGAAATAAAACGTTTAATCTAAAATATACCCTAAAACGGTTGCTCGTAGCGATATTTATCAAGTATATCTTTATTATGCCCAAAAATGTGGAAGAATAAAAATTATCTACTAGAATCAAAATATACCAAGGCAAAAAAAGTAATGACACTTTGAACAAAAGCAAAGGACTGCAATTGGCACTCTCCATATTCAAGAGCAAAAATATGGGTTGCTTTTAATTTGTTACTTTAAAAACCTCCCCTATATTAAATTTTGTAAAAAAAATCTAATAAAAACTAAAATATTTAAAAATAATTAAAATAAAAGAGAAACTCTGCCACCCTGTGGCTTGCAAACCATCAACTTTTTGACAAACGTAAATTGCGTTAGATCGTTATACAGGGTAATTAAAAAATCGATCACGAAACTTAAGGGGGTGATTCTACTTGACAAAATAAGGGTAGAGCTTCATATAAATTATTTTCAAAATGTCATTCGTTTTCGAGTTACAAGCCGTCAAAGTTCAATTTTTATTTTGGTTTTTTCGCCATGTTGCATTTATTTTTACCCAATCCAGTTGATATTTGGCACACAAATCAAGCTTTGCTTAAGACAAAAGTACTTTTTTAAATACCGCCAGAGGGCACTTTACCTAAAAGTTAAAATTTATTTACATCATAACTTTTTATTTTGATATCTGATATCGCAAAGCTGGGGGCGCCATTTTATTGATAATCAAAAACTTAAAAAACAAGGTACTCTTTATTAAAGTCAATAAACTTCTCCGTTTAGGCACCAATAAACATCAAAGTTTTCATCAATTTTAATCAAATTACCTACATACATACAGGGTGTCCAGTAACCCAGCCAACAAACTTAACCAAACAATTCTACAACAAAAAATATGAAAAAAACTTCTTATATACAGGGTGTCCCATTTTGGTTGTCCCTTATGGGAAAGTTGGAAACCATAAGAGATATTAAAAATCTGATACCCCATCCTCGAGCTCTTTTTGAAGAAAACATTTATGGTAAAAACAGATCATCGCTATCGCGAAGCGTTTCAGAGATACAGGGTGATTCTCGATTTTTCACGTTTTGAAAAGGTCCTGTAGCTTTGTTGTTATTACAGATACGAGAAAACTAATTGCACATTATACAGACACTTTTTTCCGTAGAATCCAGTGGCGTAGGCAAAAATTTTTTGAGCTGTCATTTTTGACATATGACCCAAAAATGTTTTTTTTTATTAGGGACACCCTATAAATGATTAGGTAATTAAATTGCTTGTTTTTTTCTGATTAAAATAATATATCATAGTAGGTGGTTTAATAAATTTTTTACGTCAAATATTGGAAAAATTATGATTTTAAAGACGCATTTCTATCTATCTGTTTATTAAATTGTTTTATATTTTTGTTTTAAAAGGAATCTGTCATTCCTTAGCTCAGGAGACATTTCCGTAGAAAAAAACAAAAAATTAGTTTACAACAACAATAATAAACAAGTTATATTAATTAAACCTAAAAATTTTGATTTTTTTATTTTTTTTTATTTTTTATGAATTCTCCATGTCAACTTTACCAATAGAGCAAAAAAAAAAAATCGAAAAATTTTTGACACACCCTGTATAACTTTGATTTTTATTTTTTATACAACGTTATCATACTAATACAGTACCAAAATTTTTTGCTTTAAATTCATAAATAAGGACGCTATGAATTTTTAAATTTAAACATAAAAATAATTATTTTTAATTTTTTGGGACACACTGTATCATTTATATATATATAATATTATTCTTCCTTATCATATATATTATCCACCATAATTTCATCCTTATATATTCATAAATAAAATTGTAGGAAATTTTTAGAGTTAAAAATAAAAAAAAAATCATTTTAATTTTTTGAGACACCCTGTATCATTTTTTTATGTATAATAATATTTCTTACCATCACATTTATCAAATACCAAAATTTCACCCCTTTATTTTCATAAATAAAAATGTAGGAAATTTTTATATTTTAAAATAAAAAAATAATTTTAATTTTTTGAGACACGGTGTATCATTTTATTATGCGTTTTAATAATCTTCTACGTCATATATATTATTTACCAAAATTTCATACTTATATATTTATAAATAAAGTGGTAGGAAATTTTTAAATTTTAAAATAAAGAAATGCGTCTTTAAAATCATAATTTTTCCAATATTTGACGTAAAAATTTATTAAACCACCTACTATGATATATTATTTTAATCAGAAAAAAACAAGCAATTTAATTACCTAATCATTTATAGGGTGTCCCTAATAAAAAAAACATGTTTGGGTCATATGTCAAAAATGTAAGCTCAAAAAATTTTTGGCTACGCCACTGGATTCTACGGAAAAAAGTGTCTGAATAATGTGCAATTAGTTTTTTCGTATCTGTAATAACAACAAAGCTACAAGGCCTTTTCAAAAAGTGAAAAAATCGAGAATCACCCTATATCTCTGAAACGCTTCGCGATAGCGATGATCTGTTTTTACCATAAATGTTTTCTTCAAAAAAGAGCTCGAGGATGGGGTATCAGATTTTTAATATCTCTTATGGTTTCCAATTTTCCCATAAGGGACAACCAAAATGGGACACCCTGTACATATGTCCCAGACGTCTTAGTTTTTAAACTACGGGGTGTTAAAAATTTAACTTTTAATTTTCTTATTTTCTGTTGTAGAATCTCCCCGTTCAGTTTGTCGGTTGAGTTACTGGACACCCTGTATGTATGTAGGTAATTTGATTGAAATTAATGAAAATTTTGATGTATATTGGCGCCTAAACGGTGAAGTTTATCGACTTTAATAAAGAGTACCTTATTTTTTAAGTTTTTGATTGTCTATAAAATGGCGCAACCAGCTTTGCGATATCTGTTAAAATAAAAAAGTTAGGATGTAAATAAATTTTATGTAAAGTGCCCTCTGGCGGTATTTAAAAAAGTACTTTCGTCTTAAAATTTTAGAATCTGCAAAGCTCGATTTGTGTGCCAAATATTAACTGGATTGGTTAAAAAATAAATGCAATATGGCGAAAAAACCAAAATAAAAATTGAACTTGAACGGCTTGTAACTCGAAAACGAATGACACTTTGAAAAAAAAAATATATGAAGCTCTACCCTTATTTTGTCAAGTAGAATCACCCCTTAAGTTTCGTGATTGATTTTTGAATCTCCCTGTATTTTAGCCCAGGGAGTCCATGGTAACATTTTGTACAGATCTTGTATAACCTTTGGACTAAAATGTGTTTTTATCCCTTTGCAAATTTTATCCTTTTTTTCGGTCATGCTACAAACTTTTCGCTTCGGGATAAAAAGTTACACTTTAGTCCTTGGTGTATAACATACTATTATGACACATCGTCATAACCTTATTCCGTACGTAAATTTTATTAACTACTGCTATCCAATCAGCAATATTTCCCGACGCGCGAATATGAAAAAAACTTCAGCCATGAATCCGTTTATTATAAGTTAAAGAATCGTTAAATTTTATATCCGCCATTCGGTTCGTCGCTTTGTTCCGCTACCGTCTGTAATTGGGTTTCCGCAAATAAATTGAACTTGATTACGTGCCGGCCGCCAGCGCCATCACACGACTGATATTGGAAGCGGTTATTAAAATCATTCCTGGGGTGGTGGGCGTACAGCCAACGTCTTTAAGACAGAATTGGATTTAAAAGGTTTTTAGTTTCATTTTAAAGTGTTTTGTCGCTTTTAAAAATAATGGTTAAGGTTATACCATATTTGACTACATTTAAATAGTCTACGTGAACGTAGCCTTATCAAATAAATCGTGGTTGTATTTTTTATAGTCGTTAAATTTACTATTCCTGTCTATGCTTGAAATATAAGTCATATTGTTTTTTGATAAAGCAAAACATTTAGGTAAAAAGCTATAAAAATTTAAATGAAAAAAAAAAAAATATAAGGTTGTACCAATATTTTATTACGTAGAATCACCTCCTAAAGTTGTATAATTGGTTTTTAAATCACCATGTATATTTAAACTTATTATTATACTTGTATTCTAGTGAATGGGGTCGCCCAGCCTAAGTTAGTTCTCCCACTTTAACCTGGAAAAATCCTTAGTGGATGTCCTACATAAGGTAATCCCCTTGATTCCCAAACTTTTCGCAAAGTCGTGGAGTCTGAAGTCAACAGTACTTATTTCAGATGTCTTAGCCTTTGACGTTAAAATTTTGTGCATTGAAAAAGTATATGCTCCGGGGTTCCGCTTGGTCTAAAGCTGCATCCAGACTTGCAACAATTCGCCAAACATCCGTCCAAACAAACCAACCTATTTGCGCGCTCCTTTGTTGCAAAAATTGACAAGCTCTGAATCACCGCGGAATCATTCCCCAAGCCCTCGAAACGAGTTCCATTCACGTCCACGTCCGCGCTATGTGGCTATGTAGCGCGCTATTCGGCGCGTCGAAATTTTAAAGTCTAGACGCAGCCTAAGACAAAATCTACAGCGTCTGTTGTCAGTATTTCCTATCTTCTTGGTGATACCTAAAAGAGCCGTATTCTGTCAGCAAGTAAGTGACCATCCTGAGTTCGTTCTTTTAAGTATCCAGTACCTTTTATGTATTAGGTCCATTGAAAGTTGAATCTCTTTGCCTGTCTTAGACCTGGAGTGTTATTCCAGTAAGTATCTTATTGCCTTTGTTCCCATTTGCTCAGGTAACCTCTCGTAATGGCGCAGAAAGGTTCCGGTACGTAAAACAAGGTCTATACCCTCTTTGGCCGGTTGGTTCGGCAATTTTATTTTACACCTTTATGTTCTGGTGCCCACATCAGAATTACTATGTTGTTTGTGGCCAATTAATGAGGTGATTGTCGGCATTCCCGTGAGTCTTAAGTCAAAACAACATAAAGCTATTGCCTTTAAGGTTGCCCGACTGTTTGATGTAAATTAGACTGAGCCAAAAAATCGTATTTTTTTTAAATATATCAAAAACATGGTTTAAGGTGACGAAAAAAATATCGTAAAGGCTTTAGCCCTTAATATTAATTAGGTCCATCTTCACGACGAACATTTTTAGACAACGAACTTTTATGCAAATCTTGTAAATTATTGATCTAAAAATATCATTACACATTTTTAAAGAAAATGAAATTTTTTACAAAAAAGCTATTATTTGAAAATTTTCGCCGTATAAGCCGTTTTCATGAAATCAGGCTTTAAACAATGAACGTTATGCTCATTTTATTTCGTTTCTTAAGTGAGCTCTAAAACTGTTTTTCTTAAATTTTTGAAGAGATTTACCTTTTTTTATTGAAAAGAAGTAAATTTTGGAAAAATGTTAAATGTGCGCTACTTCTTCTAGCGCATCCACAATCCTTTGAAAATATATATTGGATTTATTTAAATATTAATATTTGTGAGAGTAACAAAAATTAAAACTTGGAAAACAAAATTTAAAAAACAGTTTCATTACGAGAGTTACGGAAAGTGATTTTTTGTGGATTTTTTTGCATTAAATATAGCTGTCAAAAACTTTTTGTCGCAAAAATAAATCTCCTAATATTAATATTAAGGGTTTAAACTTTCACGATTTTTTTGTCACCTCGAACTATATTTTTGAAAATATATTTGACATAAAAAGACGATTTCTTTTTGGCTTAGCTTAATGTGGATATTCGGTCATCGTAGACCTTTTTCCCTTTTCTACTACTTCAAAAGTGCGTCGAAAATCACGACAGACATCACAACCTTTGATCTTTGTTTTGATATGTCTTTTCTTATCAATATAAGCTATTCCAACTTAAAATAAATGCGCTTGTTCCATTTGAACACTTAGTTTTTACCTTTGTAAGCTCATAATTCAAAATAAACAATTATCAAGTACAGACCGGTATTAAACCAAAAACAATAAGTAGCATCTATTTATTTCTTAGATGTAATTGCTATACTACATCTCTGGCCAAAGTAATCGAGGCGAACCTAGTTGGAATGCAAATTTCCCTAAAACAATGTAATCCTACAAATGAGCTCAAGCGCTCTCAAGGCCCTGTTCTGCAACGAGAGCCCGACTTGGATGTTCCACTTCTATGATTCCGTCGTCTAGCTTCTTGCAAAAATAAAGTATTTCTAGTGTTATTTTATAAATTGTTTTAGGTTACAATAAATTATATTGTTTCAGCTCGGATGCTTTAAAAATTTGTTATTATGGTATTTTTTATTTTAAAATGCCTTAGATTTTTGCAATTTTTGGGTTTGGAAAGAAAAATAGACATAGGTATATCTACTATTTTTTTAGATTTGGATTGCCATATTTCCAAAACTATAAGCGACAGGCATATCAAATGTGGCATTTTCTTAAAGCTCTAAAAATATCTATTTAGCGGCGATGCAATATACAGGGTGTTTTAGCTTAAAAATGCCAGTTTACTATCAAATTCTTGAGGATGGCCATATTTTCGAAACTATTAAAAATTGGATATAATATATGAATGTGGACTTTTTAAAAGCTATTTAATAAATCTTTTGAACGGTGAAAAAATGTACAGAGTGTTTTATTTACAAAAATACATGTTTTGTAATAAATCGAATACAAGCGCTTTTAAGGTCCTGTTCTGCAACGAGAGCCCGACTTGGATGTTCCACTTCTATGATTCCGTTGTCTAGCTTCTTGCAAAAATAAAGTATTTCTAGTGTTATTTTACAAATTGTTTTATGTTACAATAAATTTTATTGTTTCGGCTCGGAGGCTTTAAAAATTTGACATTATGGTATTTTTTAATTTTAAATGCCTTAGATTTTTGCAATTTTTTGGGCTCTTGGAAAAAAATAGACATAGGTATATCTACTATTTTTTTAGATTTGGATAGCCATATTTCCAAAACTATAAGCGACAGGCATATCAAATGTGGCATTTTCTTAAAGCTCTATAAAATACCTATTTAACGGCGATGCAATATACAGGGTGTTTTATTTTAAAAATGCCAGTTTACTATCAAATTCTTGAGGATGGCCATATTTTCGAAACTATTAAAAATTGGATATAACATATTTGGACTTTTTTAAAAGCCATTTAATAGATCTTTTGAACGGTAATATAATATACAGAGTGTTCTATTTACAAAAGTATATTTTTGTAATAAATCGAATACAAGCGTTTTGAAGGTCCTGTTCTGCAACGAGAGCCCAACTTGGATGTTCCACTTCTATGATTCCGTCGTCTAGCTTCTTGCAAAAATAAAGTATTTCTAGTGTTATTTTACAAATTGTTTTATGTTACAATGAATTTTATTGTTTCGGCTCGGAGGCTTTAAAAATTTGACATTATGGTATTTTTTAATTTTAAATGCCTTAGATTTTTGCAATTTTTGGGCTCTTGGAAAAAAATAGACATAGGTATATCTACTATTTTTTTAGATTTGGATAGCCATATTTCCAAAACTATAAGAGACAGGCATATCAAATGTGGCATTTTCTTAAAGCTCTATAAAATATCTATTTAACGGTGATGCAATATACAGGGTGTTTTATTTTAAAAATGCCAGTTTACTATCAAATTCTTGAGGATGGCCATATTTTCGAAACTATTAAAAATTGGATATAACATATGTGGACTTTTTTAAAAGCTATTTAATAGATCTTTTGAACGGTGAATATAATTTACAGAGTGTTCTATTTACAAAAGTACATTTTTGTAATAAATCGAATACAAGCGCTTTGAAGGTCCTGTTCTGCAACGAGAGCCCAACTTGGATGTTCCACTTCTATGATTCCGTCGTCTAGCTTCTTGCAAAAATAAAGTATTTCTAGTGTTATTTTACAAATTGTTTTATGTTACAATGAATTTTATTGTTTCGGCTCGAAGGCTTTAAAAATTTGACATTATGGTATTTTTTAATTTTAAAATGCCTTAGATTTTTGCAATTTTTTGGGCTCTTGGAAAGAAAAATAGACATAGGTATATCTACTATTTTTTTAGATTTGGATAGCCATATTTCCAAAACTATAAGAGACAGGCATATCAAATGTGGCATTTTATTAAAGCTCTATAAAATATCTATTTAACGGTGATGCAATATACAGGGTGTTTTATTTTAAAAATGCCAGTTTACTATCAAATTCTTGAGGATGGCCATATATTTCGAAACTATTAAAAATTGGATATAATATATGTGGACTTTTTTAAAAGCTATTTAATAGATCTTTTGAACGGTGAATATAATTTACAGAGTGTTCTATTTACAAAAGTACATTTTTTGTCAATAAAGCGTTTAAGGTCTGTCTGCAACGAGAGCCCACTGTTCCACTTCTATGATTCCGTCGTCTAGCTTCTTGCAAAAACAAAGTATTTCTAGTGTTATTTTACAAATTGTTTTATGTTACAATAAATTTTATTGTTTCGGCTCGAAGGCTTTAAAAATTTGACTTTATGGGATTTTTAATTTTAAAATGCTTTAGATTTTTGCAATTTTTTGGGCTTTGGAAAGAAAAATAGACATAGGTATATCTACTATTTTTAGATTTGATGTTATATTTCCAAAACTATAAGCGACAGGCATATCAAATGTGGCATTTTATTAAAGCTCTATAAAATATCTATTTAACGGCGGTGCAATATACAGGGTGTTTTATTTTAAAAATGCCAGTTTAATATCAAGTTCTTGAGGATGGCCATATATTCGAAACTATTAAAAATTGGATATAACATATGTGGACTCTTTTAAAAGCCATTTAATAAATCTTTTGAACAGTGAATATAATATACGGAGTGTTCTATTTACAAAAATAATTTTTTGTAATAAATCAAATACAAGCGCTTTCAAGGTCCTGTTCTGCAACGAGAGCCCGACTTGGATGTTCAACTTCTATGATTTCGTGGTCTAGCTTCTTGCAAAGATAAAGTATTTCTGGTCTTATTTTAGAAATTGTTTTATGTTACAATGAATTTTACTGTTTAGGTTGCAAATCTTTTAAAATTTGACATTATGTTTTCTTTTAATTCAAAATACCTTAGGTTTTTTGCATTTTTTTGGGTTAAAAATGACTTAGTCAACTAACCAGAACTAAAAACTGCCGTATGAAAATATTAGGAAAATAATATTTATATACACGTCGTGCCAGCTAGATGCTGCCAAAGAGCTTTAAAAAACTCCACATGTAATGTTTCTAATTTTTGATAATTTTGGAAGTATGGCTATTCTCAGAAAATTTAATAGTAAACTAGCATGTTTTAAATAAAACACTTTGTATATTGCATCTTCATTAAATAATTTAAACAGATGTAAGAAAACACCACATTAAAATTTGGTATTTTTACCTCTTGTTAGTAAAAAGTAATGGTCATCCAAATCTGAAAATTATGTTAAATTTTTAATATATCTACAGCTCTAAGCTATAAGAACTAAGTTAGTGTTGAAGATAAAATAGACATAGGTATATCTACTATTTTTTAAGATTTGAATGGCCATATTTCCAAAACTACAAAAGATACACATACCGAATGTGTTTTTTTTAAAGCTCTATAAACTATCTATTTAATAGTGATGCAATTTTCGAAACTATTAAAAATTGGATATATTATATGCGGACTTATTTTGAAGCTATTTAATAGACCTTTCGAATAGTAATATAATAAAGAAAGTGTTCCGATTACAAAAGTACATTTTTTTAACAAATAGAATACTAATGGGCTCAAGCGCATTTAAGGTCCTGTTCTGCAGCGAGAGCCCGACTTGGATGTCCCACTTCTATGACTCCGTCGTTTAGCTTCTTGCAAAAATTAGGTATTTCTAGTATTATTTTACAAATTGTCTTACGTTACAATACATTTTATTGTTAAGGCTCCACAACTTTAAAATAAATTAATATTAATATTGTGACGTATATTTTGAAATACTACTTGACGTCACTGGGGCAAATGTACCATATGGAACTATCTTCTTGGGACCATGAGACCGGTGAACAAAAAACTAACTAAATTTAGTACGGGCATACCCCCCACTAAGGGTAGCCTGTACGGGGGCTTAACTACAACTTTAACTTTATGCTTGACTTCACTAACTACTTCTTATCTAATCATCTCTATAACTTATTTTCTCCCTCTTATAAATATTAAATTTTCCAGTGTTTGTTTTGCATTTCTACGCGACCCAGTTTGTTTAATTTTTTTATTTTATTATTATAAGAGTAACCTAGAAAATTGTTTAATTTATACTTTTAAAACCTTGACACCTCACGTATATCTTTATTTAGAAAAATTCTCAATGTTAAGTAACCTAATTAAAATTTATACTTATTTTAAAATTCCCAAAAATGTATATTTTTAAAATTCCCATAATGTATACTTTTTTATACTAGGTGTTCACAATATGGTATCTTTTTAATTTCTAAAATTTTTGCAATTTTTTAAGTTGAAAATGAGTTAATAACTAAAAGAATGCCGTTAACGCGTCGTGCCAGCTGGATGCTATTAATTGACTTTACAAGGTTGCATAAGGCATCACATTTTTAAAGCATTTATTATAAATAAAATTTAACTTGCTTCATATACAGGGTGTCCACTAAAGAATGGTGCACAAAAAGTTGGTCAAAAAGGTAATATGTAAAAATAAAAAGATAAAGTGTAAAATAAAAAAATATTTTAATTTAAATTTTAATACATTTTAAACATTTAAATGAACCTTGGCATCTATGGGCCTTTTAACACTAACTACTTAGATCAGATATAAATCTTTATCAATAGTAGTACTACTTTTATTGTTTCTTATTTAAAACTGATTTACGACGTTACCTATGGTATCTATCTCTAACCATTTTCAAATGATAACTAAAACTATTCCTACGAAACTACGACTTATACCGGGTGTCAACGGATTTAGTAAACAAGCCGTAACTCCTAGATTATAACATATATCGAAATGAGACTTGGTATGTGTAAATGGGATGAGAACCTACTTTTTACCTTTCAGTAACCTCGGGTTTTTTTTAGTCCGGTGATAGCTTAGCGTGTAAGGCGTTAAGTTGTTGAGCGCACAATGGACGTGAGGTGGGTTCGAATATTGCTGAGGCCAAATACTTATTTATAAGTTGGTCGGAAATTTAGTGGTTAGCTCAACACCAGACGGACAAAGTGCAAAATGTATCGACGCTGAAGGCCATCAAAGAACCAGGGCGCCGAAACACACTTTGCCGTGTCCTCCGCAACGTAGATATGCGGACCCCACTCAGTTAATAGGTTCAGTATTGCCCCCTGGGTGGGGACGAGGTCTTAAGTGGTCGCTCATAGGACCGTGGTTCGGAACCCACGTTAAGTTGTAGGTCCCGTCTGGCTGACATCACCCAGACGTAAAAGACAAGACACAATAAGCCGAGCGGCTTCAGTGCATGGGTTATCCCGGCCCTATTCTAATATTCTAATTTTTGGATTCCTGGGACAACTCTTAATGACATTCTCACATTTTAAAAAGTTTTTGGGCCTACTTGATTTTTCCAGTGGCATTTTTATTATTTTATCTAGATAGCCATGATTGGATGCAAATTTATCTAAGGACCTCAAATGATTTCAGAAAAATACAATTCCAATGTTTTAGTGATCAATATGACAGCTGTCAATAAGAAAATTTGGCAAATTAGGATTTATGTGTCCAACTATTATTTTTGAAATGGCAACCTCTTTTAGACAAGTCCTTTAAAAATAAACGTTTTTTTGAGGTACTTATCGATACAAATTTATTCGCAAGCGAATTATAAATAAGGACATAAATAAAGAACCATGGCCATCTAGATACAATATTACAAATGGCTCTCAAAAAATCAAGTAGGCGTAATTTTTTTAAAATGTCCCATTTATAATTGTCTTGGGAATCCAAAAATGGTAAAATGTGCAAGATGTTTCATTTAAAATATTAAAATTGAAGCCATTTTTGGTTAAACCAGCAGTAACCAAATAAATAAATAAATATTCCATACCATGACTTACTTTGATATTGTCTGCTTGTTTTTTTAATTTGGCAATCTGTATCTCCCATATTTTTAACTATTAAATAAAGGTATGTTTTGTTAAATATTAGTATTTTGGAATAAGGAATCTGTGGTTTCTCTATTTACTATTATTGTGTGACCACCTTGTGCATATTTTATAGAACCTTAAATTAACCTTTAAATATAAACCAGCTCCTCTACCAGACTTTTATATACATGAATTCAAGAATAGTACTGATTTTTAAAAATTTTAAAAAGTTAAAAGAATATTATTATTGGCGATACATTTTTGTTAAGTGTGCCGTCAAGTTAAATTTTACATAAACAAAAGGTTTTTCAAATATTGTACTTTGTGCAATGTAAAATTGGTCAATTCGCGGATCTAACCTCATATTTTAAATTTAAATTAATCCTATAGTGCCTGGACCAGTAATAAAATGGACTTCATGATAGGGACACTTTTAAAACCTTTTCAGGGGGTTTCTTTAAATAAGTCTACCACGAATATTCATACCGCCGTATATGAAAGCGGCGCTTTAACCCAGCCTGTGAATATCAAATGTTTCGGGTCTCCGAAACCAAGGATCGAACACATGTTTCGGATATAGGTCCAGGCGGGTTTTGTGACTGTAACCCTTACGATTTTTGGCACCATGTTTTAAAATTGCATGTTAAATATTGTGGTAAACTTGTCCGACAAAAAAGTGACGCGTTTGCTCAGTCCGACACCTAAAAGATTTGACATTGATAGACTGGGTTAAAGCGCCGCTTCCATGTATGGCGGTATAAATATTCGTCATAGACTTGTCAAAAGGAACTCCCTTTAAAAGGTTTTAAAAGTGTTCGTATCATGAAGTCCATTTTATTACTGACGCAGGGGCTACTATCTAATACCAATTTTAAAAATTAAACTTGGTTTTATTTGAGTGATTAATTTACACATTCTGTATGTCTTGTAATGGCGTTTTTCTGTAAACACAACAGTTTGTCTGACTTCTGTATCGTCGAAATTCCATTTTGACCCAAGTTTAGTCGCTTATACTAAATAAATCTATTTTAAAGTGGGTGCAATTTGGCCTTAGGTTTACTGCGGAATAAATGATATTTGCAATTAGGAACGAACTTGGGTTTTATTGGTTTGGGAATTAATCGGGATAATAGTTCATTAAGTCGTGGAATTATATGACCCCTAAAAGGCGTTATCATTCATTCGGTTGGGAAATATAAAGTTTTATTTCTAAAAGAATAAAAAAACTAGATGACACAGCACAAAATTTATTCAAAATTTAAATTTATGGTGGTTATAAAGTCAATTCTAAAAACAATCACGAACATGCCTTAAAATTAAAAACCTATTTTTTTAATTTAAGACATCTAGTTTCACGATTTATTTTCAAAATACTTTAAATCTCGGGAAAAGTAAAGTCCTTATTAGTTGCATGTATTTTATTGTCCAAAGATTTGTTTAAATAAAGTTTTAACTAAACGAAATACGTAAAAAAGATGTAATTCTTAATCTATACGCATAACTTGGAAAATTATTACTAAGGACAAAATATAACCAATTATGCAAAAAGTTTTATTTTACTTTATTTCATTGATGCATGAGGTATTTTAAAAATCGAAAAATGTTGCTTTAAAAAAAACTGTAATTTTTGGTTGCGCTTACAAAAATTTTAATGCCGTAATGGTAAAAATTTTAGTTTAAACATTAGTGTATATTTCGAAATGTAATTATAACTTTGTAGCTGTTGCTACAGTACCAATGATATTTGAGCAAGTAAATAAACTATATACTAATGTTTTTTTCCATAGATAAACAGCTGTTCAGTAAGTCAGAATTATACAGGTAAGACATTTTTGTTTTCATTTAATGTATGCATTTTTAACACAGCTGACAAATTTGACATTTTACTTTGACCGATGGATTTCTTCATTATTTTTGTACAAAAGAGGTATACTTTAGTTAAATCAATATCTTGGTACGTTTTTTTTTAAATCGGATTTGAAGTCCATACATACCAGCATCTTGTTAGCAATAAATAATTCTATTTTTTAAGAAAGTTATTAAGATATGGCAAAACTCTAAAAAACAGTCTTTATCTGTATTACAGGGTTTAAAAAGCTAACAAACACCATTTTTAATAATTTTACCACATATTAATATTTTCTTTTTAAAGGATTTTTTTTATTACTTACAAAATGCTGGTATTTTTGAATTTAAAATGCGATATTATAAAAAACGATCTAAGACATCGATTAAAAAAGGTATTTTGATAAAAAAAGATTAAGAAATAAAACGGTCAAAGAAAAATGTAAAATTTGTTACTCTATCAACCCTATCATTTATTACTTCAGAAAATAAAATAAAAGGATGAAAACAAAAAGTTATAAAATGCTCGATTTGCAGAAAAAAATTTTTTTTGCAAACAGGTTTAAAGTTATTCTTAATCCTAAACACCCTCTATTTTTAACAATTTTTGATATTGGTAAAAATACTGGTATTGTCATATTATATTAGGCAAAATTATATTTTTAAAATACCTTGTATATCACTAAAAATTATTATCTGGTTGTTATATTTTAATTTTTGGAAACTTGCATTTTTATTTTTAATCTTGTTTGGCAATTTTTCTAGGCCAGTTACTGATTCTATACACTTTTACAGTTAAGAGTTTTTTCAGAGTTTGATCAAAAATTTTATCTTTGCACAAATTCTATAGGTAACACGAACTATTCGTAAAAAATATAATCATTTTAAAATTTTAATGTAGTTCATTTTTAGCTTTTGGAGTAATTTTATTTGTAAATTTAACTCTAAATTTTTAAATTATTTTAATAATTCTAATAAAGTGATTTTTTTATCCTCTTATAATTCCTAAAATTAATTAAATAGATTATTAGAAATAAGAAATGTTGTTTACGAAAATTTAAATTAGAAATTAATTCATAAGTCGGAAATTCAAAACTTTTGATTTGTAAAGTCCGGCTTTTGGTTTTAAAATGACGCTATAAAAATAAGATATTACCATAAATTTAATGGTATAAACTTTGTAGCAATTCTTACCTTATAGCATAAAACTGTTTACCACCAAAAATATAAAATTGGTGACAACAATTTTGTGTAATAAGACAAGTTAGCAAATTAAAATATTTAATAACTTGGTTTTTAAAAATGGTAAAAGGATCAATTTGGACAAATTAAAATAATCACATATAAATTTTAAATTTTAATGGTTGACTTTATCATTTTCCTAAAAATTCTTAATTGGCAGTACAAAAGTTTGTAGATAATAATAAATACTTTGTTAAACATTATATGACAAACAAAATTGTTAAGGATTAAGGCAATTTAACGTAATACTGATAAACGTGTTTACTTTTGCACTAAAGATTAATTATGACCCTCTTCACTCTTACTTCTCTTCCGTACGTCTTAAAGTTTTTTTATTTAAGCAAATGTTTTACATGTTTTTGAAAAAACTAAAAATTGGGCTTTTCCGTAAACCTATTTTTTCCTTTATAAGCAGCACATACTAAAAGCTTTGTTTTTAAATTTTAAAAGGATTAAAAAAGTAATATTTTAAAAGAGTGCCTGTCCCATCTCTGGTTTTAAAATAATTAAATAAATCAATTTTTCGTAATACGTTATACGTTGTTTTAATTTTCACAACTTGTAAAAGTATGAATTATTTTTATTATTTGTTTTTTTTTGCAAGCTAAAAAATAATTTATAAACAAAATATAACTGCACTGTTTTAAAATTACCAGTGTTTCTATATACACGTATGTCCACGGATAGACTTTACAATAGGACAAATGAACCAAAAATTAAAAAAGTTTAAAAAAGTCGTGTATGGCAACTGCTTCTTAAAAAATCAATATTCACGCTAAGATTTTTTCTTTGTTTTGTACAGGGGCTTCAAAAACTACAAAAATGTGAAAATGGGCCAAGACAAAACTACCTTTGTTTTTACTAATTTAGCAAAATTTTAAATAAAAAAGGTGTTTAGAATTAAATGAGTATTGGATATCTCAAATTACACATAAAATAAACAAAACATTTTTTTCATATTGTTTTAATCATGTTTTACACCTATTTTACCTAATTTACATGGTTTCACATTTTTGTGTTTTAAATATATTTGACAAACTTTGCATTAATAATTGTGTTGTATTAAAACTTTTTAAAATTACGTATAAAATGTGTAAAACAAAATTGACACTAAAAACAAAATTTGGTTTATTTTATGTAAAATTTTAGATATTTAACCCTCATTCAATTTTAGAAACCTTTTTTATTTATCATTTTGCTGAATTATTAAAAATAAAGAAAGTTTTGTCTTGGTCCATTTTTACATTTTTGTAGTTTTGGAGCCCGTGTACAACACAAAACAAGTTTTTTTAACGTGAATCTTGTTTCTTTAAGAAGCAAAAGCAGTTGCCATATACGATACTCTGAAACATTTAAATTTTTGGTTTTGACTTGTGTTGACATCGCGTGGTCCATTTTTCGTCCATGTTGTTAAATGAGATAATCAGTGCCGGAGAAATACAGACTATATTATTATTAAAATAACCGTTTACAAAACTATTTATTATTATTATTAAGTCGCAACCTCTTCATTTTTAAATGAAAAATCTCTAGAACTACATCCTTTCACAAATATCACTTTGACACTTTGAAAACAATGCAAAATGAAAAGTACAAAGTTTAGACGCCACTGGATTAATCATCAGCTGTTAAAACATGTTACTTTACCCACACTTGCCAACTTTTCCCTATACCATGCTTTCTCTTGCTTTTCTGACCTCGGACCGCCTAAAGTCAAGGATATGTCGCCACCTATTTCCAGTATACAGGGTGTTCATTTAAAAGCTTACCACTCAAGTTTTGAGCGAAAAGAGACAGATTTGAAAAAATAGCCGAAACATGTAAAGATATTTATTGAGGGGAACGATTTTACAAAAAATTGGGCAGCACCCCTTTAACCCCTAAACCATCAGGGCTGCCAAAACAAAATTCTTAAATAAGAAGGAGGTCAATTTAAAAAAAATCCCCTTAATAATAATATTGACGTGTTTCAGCGACTTTCTCAAATATGTCTCTTTTCGCAGATAACTTGAGTGGTGAGTTTTTAAATGAAGTCCCTGTATATAAATTAACCTTAAACATCAGCTCCTAACACAATCAGTTGTTTTATGCAATTGGTGGTCTCTAACAAAAATGGTATCTTAAAATTGTATATTAGAAGGACATAATACCTTTGTATTTTTAGGTTTATAAAGTATAGATAAAAAATATACTTATTAGCTGCATTTTTTATTATTGTTTTTAAAAACATATTTATTAACATATTATGTGATAGATTTTACCTTGGTGATTGGTAAATTTATTAAAGGTTTATTTGATAATTTGTAGTAGTTGCTCAATAGTCGTTTGTCCGATTGTGTTTGACCTTTTATTGTATAGCTAATTGGATTAAGTCTTTGATTAGCATTGCAAGGTTAAAGTTCGCGCCAGCTTAAACATCAGAATATAACTATGAATATGACATTTTAGATCATATGAAAACAGGGCAAAGTTAGTAACCATGGAACGTTATACGTTATGTCAACAAACTTGCCAATACAAAAGCATTGGAGGGCAAAATTAGTCACATAATAAAAATACTGCCAAGTGTATAAAACCCATTTATTAAAAACTTTGTTTAAAAAAATACAATCGCAAGCACCGTCAGAGTGACCATTAGAGAAAGTTCTTTTTTATTTTATTTATTCATAAATCCTCGAAAATATCGACAATAAAGCCCAATAAATATTTATAAAAACACTGTTTCTTGATCTCTGACATCCTGTGCAATTAATAAAGCATTATTTACTTTAAAGAATATCAATAAATATACAATTTTGGGCACACTTTACATACCTGTAGAAAACCATTTTTTAGGCAGAAACCGAATTTAAAGATAACGAACATGTCACGGAGTTTAAAGAATTTAATAATTTTTTTCTCCGGTCGGACGAAAATTTACATTATTCCAATATGTTTTCTTATTTCCAAAATAAATTTTTCTTTAGCTAGATTGCGTTGCTAGGCAATGTACTTTTCCGGCCATGGCCGGGAATATTTTCCCCGGACGCTCAGTCAATCAAGAATACATGACAATGTGATACCATAGTAACGTATTGTAACGAGATCAAAAAATTATAATGTTAATACCTATTTATTAAACTAAAAATGATATATTTTATACTTTGTAAGACGAAAATTAAAAAGTATTTTGATCAAAGAAAAAAATAGTATGTGCCACTTGTAGAACAAGCATATTTCTAGACTCTTGGTGGTGCAGGAGTTTTCACCATCTACCGAAAATATAAAGCTTTTCCTACATGTTAAACAATATACTATTCTTTTACCAAAATTAAAGTAAAAGTCATAAAAACATAATAACTTAGCTTTCTCCTTACTTTTGCTTAAGCTAACAAATAAAATGATTGAAACATAAAATACCTGAGCATACAAAATTTTATATTATTATGTACACTCATTAGGAAATATCGGAAGTTAAATTACTAGAATATTCGAAACCAATTTGATATTCGAGCAGTATTTTCTCTAAATTGGACACGCTTTTTTTTACATCAAATATTCTGCTCTTATTATTTACTCACGATTGATCGTCATGGAAATACACTTTTATTATTGTAGATACCTTTTGATAAGTAATAATATTCACTTTAACATTTTAAATATTATATTAAAAATGTTAATCAATATTCAGAAACAATTAAGTTTAATTTATAAGGTAAAATATAGTTAGTGCCTGGGACACTAATGAAATAGACTTTATGATAATAACCTTTTTAAAACCTATTTGTGGGAGTTTTTTTGACGAGTCTACCATGAATATTCAGACCGCCATATATGGAAGCGGCGCTTTAACCCAGCATGTCAATTTTAATAATTCAGGTGTCGGACTGGGCGAACGGGTCCCTTTTTTGTCGGACAAGTTTACCATAATGATTTACATGCAATTTTTAAACATTGTGCCAAAAATGGTAAGGGTTACAGTCGCAAAAATGACAAGGTCGGGTTCCGTTTTGTTGTTAAAACGACCCAACCAAAATGTAAATATAAATAAATAAAAATATGTATTTATTATTTAACATATTGTTGTTTTTTTGCCATAAAACCATTTCAAAAAAAAAAAATCAAGACCGTACTGTTGCATACTTTCACAGAAACCTATAATCGCTAAATTGAAGAGTATTATTTTTTACTTCACTTACTTGTATAAAACACATTTATGTATTTTTTTGTATATTATACCTTACTCTGTTCAATTTTTGCAAAAAATTGTGTTTTACAAGAAAAAAATTTGTTCCCTTTTCAGAGTTAGCCAAAACGTGATTTTTGCCCAAGAAACGGTTAGTGAAATTTTTGTTTTAAATTAAATGTCATTTGGAAAATGTATTTTAGAATAAAGATTGTTATTAAAAAAAATATGCATATAAATATAAGGTTTTAATAAGCTGGACAATTTGGCCAAAAAACTTTATTTAAAATATAAAACACCTTGGTAAAATTATTTTACTGCTTGGAAATTGTGTTGAATATTAATGGGGCGGGGCAATTGTTTCAATAGCAATTTATAAAATAATTATTTGTTGTTATATTTAAGTTTTTCACATTATTCTTACTAAAAAAATAAAACCTTTTTAAGCGCTATAAAAAAAGCAACATTTTCTTTTCGTAAATCATATTTTATTACAAGCAAAAATTTTTTGAAATAATATTTAAAAATTGCTTCTAAAAATATATATCTATTGTCTTGTTGTTAACGCCATTTTGGAGAGTCTATATACAAAAGCTTCAAAATTGCTTTATGTTTAAAATTAACAAAATTAAAAAACAAAATAAAATTGGGTCTTGACACTTATTTTAAATAATTTTTTTAAATTTATATTTAAAAGTAAATAGGACAATATCTTTTCACAAAAAAAATTGTAACACTGGTGTAAAAATATAATTTTTAAATATTTTATGTTTATCTTATTTAATCTTAGCTAAACTAATTTTAAAATAAAAACATCTTAAAAACTCCGGCATGATTGGAATCTGGTATGTTTTGCACCACGGTAGTTTATTATAATGACCATGGGTAATGGATGTGGGTAATGAGCGTGGGTAATGTTTGTGGATAATAAGTCATAGCTACCTGTTTAAATGCCATTAATAATGTATACATTTTTTAACAGTAACAAAAATAACAGGTAATTGTCTAGAAAGTTGCGGCAACTCCGATTTTAACGAAATTTGGTATACGGGGTTTTTGGGGCGCTTTTCGGTAACGTTTCGTTCCAGAGATATTAATTATTAAATGTAAAATTCTAACTATCTTTATTTTTACTATATTCTCCCTTCTTTTTGCACTAAATTCCTGATATAACACTAAACTGCCACACAATATTTTATTTAACATTAAAAAACCTTTGTACAATATGTGTTTTTATTTATTTTTAAGCCTTCTTTTAATAATGTAAAAGGCTTGCTTTAAATCAAGTTGCTATTTCTGAAACCATTATACACTTAGATGTATGCATGGTTGCAGCGTTTTAGGGGTAAAAGTTTTTAATTTAACGAAAAAAACGTATAAAATATCGAAAAGGAGGTTTTTTTTAAGGATGTTTATAAAATATTGGGTGCCATTTTAGTTATAAATCGGAGTTGCCGCAACTTTCTGAGCAATTAAGTACCAAAAAACATAAGTAGTGTTTAGGCTAAGATAATTAAAAAATATAAATCACTATTATTGCAACAGGACAATTTTGAACTGTTTTCCAATTAATTCTCATACCAAGATCTTTTTGCGGCTGATCCCGTTATAATTATTGTACTTACTCGAACCGTTTTGCTAATCTTGCTGCAGCAGCGGTCTCTAAATATACGGGCCTGGATTATGCAAGAAATATTCTTGGGCCCCAGCTTTTTGGCTGTCTGAGCTTAAAGGTTAAGAGTATACAAACTCATTATTTGACATTAACTTATTTAATAAAGTTTATACACGACAATGCATTAATAGTAGGTACAATTTATTCTTATAAACGAATTAAATTAGCGGTTTTTGATACTTGTTGCAAAATAGTGTGTATTTATTTGGGTACACGCCAAATTGAGTGGTTTTTTCTAAAAGAAAATAGGAAAAAATTCTTTCAAAAAACACAAAAGAATTAAAATAAGTAACTAGGAAACTTAAAATTAAGTTTTTGGTGGCAAGTCGATTACAGTTGTTAAGACAAAATTAGTGGTTAAGCTGTAACCTGGAATATCTCTCATTTTTAGTTTAAAAAATTTAGAATAATTTGCTAAATAAAGTGTTTAAAATATTTTTGGTGTATTATTTATTAGTGAAATAGGTACGCCTGTAAAGAAAATTTTAAAAATTAGGAGAAGCAGCTAAATACATTCAAATAGCTTTTATACACCTAATTTACTAAAAAAAAATAGGATATCCATTTTTAGGTAGAGAAAGAAAAACATTTCTTACCCATTAATTAATTTTGTTGCTAATAAATCGAGGACAAAGTTCCTTATTAGGAAAATACAGGATGTCGTGATCGTAAATAACTTTAAAACAATATGGACAATTTTTTTGAGCTAAGCAATTATTGTTACGTAAACAAACAAATTTTTACAAACACGCAGGTGCTCACGTTTTTTCAGGCGCCGTTACTGCCGTTTAGTTGTTATAAAATTATCAACGAAAAATACGAACTGACTTACAAGAAAATCGACGGACAGCCAAAAAAAAATCCTACAGACAAATGGCATTTTTTTATTTATAGCTCTCTGAAGAAGTTAAAAAAATAACGGTTTACAAATAAATAAAGCTGGCTACTCACTACGCGGTACTTGTCAAGTACTTGGTAAGTAGCAAGTAGTGTGTGTACGTTCAGACTTGGCAACTTACTTGCACTTCCCCAGCTGTAGCGGAAAACAATCACAAGTCAAAGGAGCCATATAGTTGACTTGGCAATTTATTTACCGGCGCTATATTACGCGCTACTTGGCAAGTCGAATTGAAGGGTCGCGGGGAATAACTATCAATGTCCGATTGGCATATTTTATTAGTACTTGCGTTTTAATATTTTAAGTCGAATATTATTAGGCGGCACGTTGTTAAGCTGTGGTTATATCTTTAAACGTTTTATTTTCGAGGACTTCAAAGTTTTTTGGTGTAATTAGCAATAGTGGTATTCTATTGGGTACTAGCTATTTGATGGTTCTATTATTTCAATATTGGCAAAAAATAGACTGAGCGTTATTCGTCGCCACCCTTTAATTGTTGTGTTTATGGGAAAAGTTTTCTTTTGATGTGGTATTTATAATGGACCGGTCCAATGAGTTAACTTTGCAGTTCTTAGATTTTCATGAAAAAGAATCTGTTATTTGGGATGCATCCCATAAACTCCACAAAAACCGCAATGAAGTATATGACGCTTGGAAACGAATACAAGGTGAATTTTCACATGACAACACGTTTCCATATGCAAAAGACCTGGTGCTAGTCAAGTTGCGCAGGTAGCAACCCCAGTTTATAAACAAAAACGAAAAATACCTACCTATCTTTACTATTGTTAAAAGATGTTACCCACCACCTTTACGTTTGCACTTCTTTTTCTATTTGTTAATAAAATTTAACCACAACTGATTGTTACAAAAGCAGGTAAAACTGTCGTTTTACGTTCGTTTATCTTTAAAAACTGCTTGTTGTTTTTTACTTGTACTTTCCAAAATAGCTTACTTGGACTCGACAAATACTTGCCAAGTATATTCCGAGTCAAGTTACTCGCCAAGTACCGCGTAATAAGTAGCCGGCTTAAGTTGTAATATCTTAGCAATTACAATATTGTGGAAGCCCAGGATATGCTAAATGGGAAGTAACTCGAGCGTCATAGAGACCTATTATTGGCTTGCAAAGCTTAGATGATAAGAAGAAAAAAATGTTATATAATGTATATCTTTATATCGGTGCGGGAATCGGCTATTAACTTTAAAATATGTCTTTTCCTCACGTACTTTAGTTTTAAAAGCGTCACTGTTACCGCTTTAGTGCGGAAAAGTACAAAAATTTTAAACGGAAATATTAGTGAGTCGCAATAAAGGATTTTCAAACATTTCATTAAAAAAAAAATCTTTCGTAAGGTAGGATATTAAGTAGCATTATGTTAAAGTAAAAGAAATTAATACAATTTTTATTTTCATGTTTTCCTTACGCTCGTAGAAAAAATAGCGTTTCTAACATGTGCCAAAAGTGCCTTTTCTACATTCAACTGCGGTCGCGTTCGGAAAACTGGCACTTTCAGAACCAGTTAGAAAATATACTTATTTGTTATCCTTGAATTATTTTCTTTAAAATAAAAAAATATATATCCTTGCTCGAGAATGTCAAAATGACGTCTTTTTACAACTTTGTAGCCCCTTGCTTCGTCGTCGTCACTCTCAAATCGTCAGATTAGTGAAATATACACATTTTAGAATGTAATAAACTTACCCTATCTTAATCTGACGCGCTCGAAAATTTTTGATGGATATATTTTTGTGTTTTTTACGATCGTACCTATACAGGGTGTTCGAAAAATGCACGGCCAAATTTCAGGAGGTGATTTCTCATTGAAAAATATGAAAAAAGTTCCTATAAACACGGGTCCGAAAATGCATAGTTTCCAAGATACAGGGTGTTAAACTGTTTTAAAAAATATTTCTTTTGTAATTATCTTGAATACCCTGAAACCGATTTTCTTGAAATTTTTCAGTGTTATTTCTAGTAATAAGGGCCTAAGTCAGGCATAATTAAATTAAAATTATTAAGTCCAGTGGCGTCTCACGGGACATCTTATCGAAAATAATTGTAAAAAAATGTACGCCACTGACTTTTTGTAACTTTTTATTTTTTTAGAATAAGCAACTGAAAATACAACTTTTTATTTCTTGAAATTTTTTGGTATCTTTGCTTCGTTTTCGAGAAAAAAATAAAAACCACTTTATCGCATGTTTCTTGGGACGGAATTTTTGAATTTTGACGATTTACTGAGCAAAAACAGTTAAAGATAGAGCAAAATAAATTTTACTTTCCTATCTTAACTTTTTAAGGACTATCTAATGACATTAAAAAGTGAAGGTGAACTGAAGATAAAAGAAGGTGAATGTTGAACCTAAATGTTGGACACCCTGTATCTTAGAAACTATGCATTTTCGGACCCATGTTTATAAGAACTTTTATTCATATTTTTTAATGAGGAATCACCTCCTAAAATTTGGCCTTGTATTTTTCGAACACCCTGTATATGGGGCTCATATTCGGTGGAGGTAATTAACCGGGAACAAGGTATCCTTCGGTATAATAATCTGCCGCGCTGTAGTAACTTTTGACTAAGGGGACTAACAACATTTTTTTTGCTAATATAGTTATAACAATAAAAACTTATTTACTAAGAAAACATATCCAAAACTTATACCTCGTTTGCTCTTGATGCCCTATGCATTCCTTTTGCTAAGAAGATATCCGCTGTATCAAGCTCGATAAGAAATAAGCAAAATAGCAGGATTAGAGGTACATATTAGAGACTAAGGGTCGGCTATGCTACTGCAGCATTTTTTGAAAGTACGTAATTTATTTTTGCTGAAACTGCATTTTTAAAGCCACATTTATTTTTTTGTTATGTTTTTCTTTGAAAAACGTATAATGGCTTAAAATTTTGTACAAAAGACATTATTAATAGTCTAAAAGCCCGTGCGTGACAGACTTTCGTTATTTTTTAAAAGCTGAAAGTTTGTCAGCGCATGCTCCCAACATAGGTAAAAGCGATGGGAGACTATAAAATTTGACTAATAGTGACTTTGGCAGGTACGAGATACCAAAGTTTATTACAATAAAACTTAACTTTTTTCATTTTGCCCAATGATCCGACAAAGTTCAATATTTCTTTTCTTCAACAAGATATAATAAATAGTATTGTATCAGATTTGTAGTGTTTCCAAACAGGCATGTCCTAAAATATTTCGATGTATACAGAGTGTAACAATAAAAAGTTATTGCTGTGAAATTAGTTTCTTAAAAAATTGTTTTTTGGAATACTCTGTATTCATCAAAATATTTTTAGGGCATGTCTATTAAGAAACCTTTTAATTCTTATATAAGATTTTTGTCATGTCTTGTTAAATAACAAAAATATTCAATTTTGTCGGACTATGGCTCCACACAAAAACGTTTGTCTACTAATGGGTTGGAACTGCCTGTCGACTGGGGAAATGTCTTCTTATAGGTACCCAAGTAACATATATAATATTCAGCTTTTACAAAATGACAGTAATGTTTCAATTAATTAACCTCTAGTACCAGGTACCTGCCAAAGCCACTATGAGTAAAACTTCATACTCTCCCATCGCTTCTATCTGTGTTGGGAACATACACTGATGAACTTTCAGCTTTTACAGCATGATACAGGTTTGCCGTTCACGGGCTCTTACTCTATAAGAACAGTTTATTATTTTAAACTATTATTATTTATTCAAAAAAATTAACACTAATATGTGTCGATTTAAAAATAAAAAATGTAAATAGGGTATTTAAAATTTAATATTAGTAAGCTTTTAAAGCCACCATGTCAATTTTATTATACTGTTACAACACACTAAAGGTGACTTTTTTTTACTTTGTAATAAATACTAGTATTTATTTTACATAAATTTTGTTATTACATGAATTGTTTAAGTACATACAATTATAGGAAAAGCTAATAAATTCATAATTTATGGACTCTTACTTTTCTAGATTAACTGTAACAAATTAACCTTTTTGATAGCAATTATATTTAAAAAAAGATAATAAGAAAATTTATAATAGTCGGTTCTCTTATTCAGCTAAAAATTAGCCGAAAGTGAATTCTTAGGCTTTATAATAAATTTATTATGTTATTAATTTTATGATTCTTAGTAATTAGAAACATTTTGTTTGTTAAAAAAACTTAGGATTTGCAACGTATAAAATTTTTAAATTAAATCATCTTCGTAAATTATTATAAAAATAATATTGTATCAGGGGCGGTTCCCGAGGGGGGCTGCAGAAGCGCGCACAGCATGTTTGTGGCCAGTTTGATCCTGGAACTTTTGAAAATGCGGAATTGTACAACCGTTTGTTAGTTCTTAGTTACTTTAATTTGAGCTTTTTTTATGTTTAAAAAAAACATGTAGGTTTGTGTACCATAAAAGATTTTTTATTTGCACCCCTTTGAAATGAGTTTTTGGATCCGCCACTGTATTGTATATTGTATCTATAAAATTATATATTTTAGGCACGATAGAAAAATATTGACATATTTTGCACATATTTTAAAAATTTAAAGGCGTAAGTTTATGTCGAATGCCGAAACACATAGCTTGCAATAAAAATATTATATTATCGTAATATTTTTCTTTAAAATTACGTATATGTTCGAACCCGACTGGATCAATACCAATATATTTTATTATTTTTCGCAAAGTTTTTCTTCCGTTTTCCTCTTGGCACAAATTATATCGTATTTATCGCCACTTTCGAAAATCGACGTAGCAAATATAGCTAAATGATATAAAGTAGTAACTTTGTGACATGTTAATAATATAACTTTATTTTTCGTAGTGACACAATTTGCTATAGAATAATAAGCCTTTATTAGCTATATGTAATATGATGTAGAGTTAGTTATTTTTATAACAATGGTCTATTCTATACTAATATTATAAGTAAACTTTGCAACTTTATTTGTTTGTAGCCACTTATCGTCGGAGATACTGAACAGATCATAAAAATCTTTTTAAAATCAGAAAGCTACAATATTCTGGAATACTATAGGCTATATTTTATATGATTAAACAAAAATTTTAGAGAAAAATAATGACATATATATATATATATATATATATATATATATATATATATATATATATATATATATATATATATATATATATATCAATTTATAGGTTCTAATGTTATAAAAAAGTTAAGTTTGTAAAATGTATAAACCCCGGTGGTCCAGTGAGATAGAATGCTCGCCTGTCACGCGGGCGGGGCATTCCTTTAATCCTCTTCTTCCTTTTATTTTATAAATAGAATAATTTTAACAAGATTAAACTTAAGGAAATGAAAATAATTCATAAATATTTTATTTTAGGATTAAAAAAAAGAAGTCTTGTAGAACATCACTTTAAAGCTCTTCACTAGTAATTTGTATTCCTAGAATATATATTCATTCAGTTTAACTTAAGAGAATAAAAATAATTCATAAATATTTTATTTTATGATAAACATAAAATAGGAAGTCTTGTAGGACATCATTTTAAGGCTCTTCACTAGTAATTTGTATCCCTGAAATATAAATTTAATAACTTTACCTACTATAAAATAGCAGCACTTAAAGACTAACCTAATTACATATTTGTAAAACATCTTTAAAATAACAAAAAAATTAATTGTCATCTAACATCATTCGTTTTAAATATAAGGCCACCCAAATAAGGTATTTGGAAAATTACAAAAATACCGCCATTTGGTGAAGGTATTGATTCCATATCTGGGAAGTGGGCATTAAATAAATGCGCTGTATAAAGTTTTTAGGCGATATTTTAAGAACTTATTGTTTAAGTTATTATAATAACTTACAGTTCATGACAATTGTTTTCTTTTGAAATATAACAATTTTAAAAAAATATACTTTAATACTGGATCATCTTGCCAAAAACATTTTGAAGCAGCAAGAGAAAGTTTTATTTGAAATTTTACCAGAAAAATTTTCAGATTTTCAAAAAATATTATTTGCTTTTTTAAAATGGCAGACCAATAAAGTAAGAAAAACACCTAACGATAACTGATATTATACGTTGATGCTTTCGTTTTTATTTAGTGTTATCTATGTTTAATTTTAAAATATTGAATTTAAAATTTAGACATTAGGTTTTAAAGATAAGCTTAACGATGTTTAGAAAACAACCTATAAACAAAAAAGGATTTTTTTAAATGGCCATTTTGCCATTCTGCTCCTTTTTGGACGTCTTTTATTACTGGTACTTATCCACTCGGCTTGACGGACCATAATATGTTGCCTAAAAAATTTTTAAAAGTCTGTCAGTTTTACATATATTTAACAAACAAACTATAGGTAAACGTTAAACTAAAGAAACTTTAAAGGGCTGTCGAACGGAAAATATACGGGATAAGAGCTTCAAATTTAAGTAATAGCTTTTGCTGTTTTCCAGTAAATAAGAATTATTTCCGTTTAAATCAAGGCTTAATCTACTGGGGATATATCGAGCTCCCTTTATGGACTGTACGGAATGCTTGGTAAAATTAGGTAAGTCACAATACATAAACATGACTTAGGTAAATAATTATGATAAATGGTAATGTGCATGTTATTGGAGATGGATGTTGGATTACGTAGCAACTACAAAAACATATTTTTAAAGTTGGCTTTAATTGTACAAGGTTCCTTTACAGTGTCGGCCAAATTAAACTTGCATACCTATTAACTAACTATTACTTTTTATTTTTTGGGCCAATCTTTTTTCTTTTTTAAGGGCTAACGAGTAGATGTGTCCTCTTTAAGTTTGCCAATTTTGGTCAAACAGATTTAGACAGGACTGAACTAACGGGACTGTTTCCAAAATACTGTATTTAACAGCGTTGGAAAAGAAATTGAATTTAGCTACAATTGAGCTAAAATGTTTTTCTTGTAGACAAATTATGGAGAATTATTTACTTAAAGCGAATTTGTCAACAATTTAAGGATTTAGGGATTATGATTATTCTTGATAAACGATGAGCCCCGTAAACAGTGGCGTTGTGTAACCAAAATCAGGCGTAGGCAAAGTCGTATCTGCGAGGCCCTTTTTGTCAACAATGATCGTGATAAAAAAAAGGTCCTCACTTTTTTGCGAGGCCTGGCGTAGGCAAAGTTATTAGCTAGGCCTTTTTTGGCTCCAAAAAACAGAGCTTTATCCCTTTAAACACCATCCTATCTACTTCTCCATACTATTTCATACATTATACACATTTGCAGTTTCAAGACTAAAAAAACCTCCGCACCCTTGCTTCTTTTCCTATGTCACATTTCATACCTTCACCTTGCCGCGAGGCCCCTAGGCACGAGGATGTAGGCGACCGCCTACGCTTAGCTACGCTACTGCCCGTAAAGCATGCAATTCTCTCGGTTTTACTAGAGAACTTTTTTAGTGTGCTTTAAAAATTAACAATATGAAGTTACCATGGTTTCTAAGTTAGATGATGACACAACCCAAATGTAAATTAATTAAAATTAAACGTGTTAGACCTAATTGTAGATAAATTCGATTTTTTTTGCAACGAAGTTATATACATTATTTTAGAAAAAGTCCCATAAGCCCAATGCTGTCTAAATCTATTTGAGCAAAATTGGCAAACTTAGAGAAAACATATCTACCTATTGGCCCTTTAAAAATAAAAAGACAGGCACAACAGATAAAAAGTTATCATTAGTTAAAAAGTGTACAAGTTTAATTTGACCCACACTGTATATGCCACTCACAAGGATAACCAAAAAGAGATTTTTTTTAAATTTTTTATGTTTATTTGTTTTATTGCTTAAGCTAAAAATATAAAAGATAAATAAATATGAAATTATACAAAAAGTTCTTTTCTCTTTTAGTTATCGTTGTGTGTAGGTGCTAAGATTTAAATGAAAACCCTGTATAGAGTGTCCGGATTTGCTTGTAATTGTAGGGTATTTTAGTCATTATCAGAGATAGAGACAATTTTCGTAAAGTGTTGCTTCTTCCTAATAAAAGAAAGGGTAACACAAAAAAATTATGGCTCTTATCGTTATTAAACATATAGCGAAAATTATTTATGTTTTTATTTTCGAACCTCCCCGGTTGTCTTGTAACTTAATACAACAGTAAAAACTGATGTTAGTACACTTTAACGTAGAATACAGTGGTGCAGCCAGATTTTTTTATTTAAATAACTATTTTCTGACATACCATATGTTTCGAATTCATTAGTTTATGGCGGAGGACATATTTAAAAAAAATGTTAAAGAACCGATAGATACCGAGCCTTATATGAGTATTTAAAACGTAATAAAAATTATAGAAATATATTTAAAATATTTTTTCCACCTTGACACTCTGGATCTTGGTCATGTGCTTTCTTTGTATACCCCAATTACTACACAGCCTGTATACTAACTAAGTAAAGTTTTTTTAATACATAGAATATTATAGATTTATTAGTAAATGAATAAAAATAAAGTAAATATAGGAGTCGATGCAATTTCTAACAGTACAAATATGTATGAATTATTCTAATAAATAAAGCTGTTATTTGTGTTTAAAGTTAACAAATAAATACGTACTACATTGAACCCAAGAAACTTTAAAGGGCTGTCAAGTAGGAAATATACGAAACTGGAGTTTCGAATTTAACTGATAGCTTTCGATGTTTCCCAGTAAATAAGAATTCTTGCCGCTTAAATCACGTGGTAATATACTGGAAATAGACCTAAATACCTCCATGGCATGTTCCACTTTAAGTTTTATAACCCACATTTACTTTTATTGAATATTTCGGCCCATATACCTTTCCGAAAAAACGCGCTTGGAAAAGGTTATGGCAAAAAACAATTGAGGTGGAATTGATGACATTCATTTTGGGTCTGCCATTACTTACAAATTAATAAAGGGTTTGTGCTTTCAAATCCAAAAGGCTTAAATAAGATTATCCAATACTTACATTTATTATGTCCATTATTGATCAGATTTTAGGAGTATAAAGTATCCTATAAGTCACTAGTGTAAAGTACATACACGGAATTTTCGAAATTTTATTTATTCCTACGCATTGCCTGGTGCATTTGCCTCTTTAAAAATTGATAAAAAATCTTTTTTGAGGCACGTTTTTCGGCCTTATGAAAACATATTTTCTAAATAATTTAAGAACAATTACTAAAAATCCTTCTTTTAAAATTGTAAAGTTCATCTTGATATAAGGTATACAAACATATACATATGTACTGGTATTTATCTACTATACAGGGTGTTCATTTAAAAAGTTAACGTTTTTTACAAAGAATTGGACAACGCCCCTTCAACCCCTTAGCCACCAGGACCCCCACCCCAAAATTCTTGAATGGGAAGGGAGGGGTGTTGAGTGATACATCATTTTAAAGCATCTGACAAGTACTTTATAACACCATAATATAAAATCAATATCTTTACCTACTACAAAATGGCGGTACTTAAAAATTACCCAAATACCTGATTGGGATGATCATATTTCCAAAACCAATAAAGTAAGATGTACTAATGGTATTTTCTTAAAGCTCTCGTAAAGATCTTTTTATTGGTACCCAATGTAATATACAGGATGATTCAATACAAAAATATACACTTTTTATCCTAACCTGTATATTATCACTAGTATCACCATTAAAAAGATTTTCTAAAGAGCTTTAAGATAATACCACATTAGGCACATCTAACTTTATTAGTTTCGGAAATGCGGCCATCCTAATTAGGTGTTTGGGTAATATTTAAAGTACCGCCATTTTGTAGTAGGTGAAGATATTAAATTTATATTCTAGGGTTATAAAGAACTCGTCACAAGCTTTAAAATATTCCATCACTTGACCCCCTTTGCATTTGAAAATTTTGGGATGGGGCCCTGGTAGCTAGGATGTTGATGGGCGTCGGCGTCGTTCAAATTTTGTAAAAAACGTTCCTTCTCAAAAAATATATTGAGGTGTTTCGGCGATTTTCTCAAATAAGGCTTTTTTCGCAGATAGCTGAGTGGCAACTTTTTAAATGAACACCTTGTGTATTCAATTCTTAAGCATATTAGCGGCAGGCACCAGCGATTCCCAAAACCAAAGCTATAAAAATCCGAAAGATAAATATCTACTGGCATGACGCACTTCTAAATAAACTTCCCTCCTACGGTCTTCCAACTAAACTCTGCTCTTGGCTCTCCAGTTATCTTTCTAACCGACGTATATCAGTCATTGTTGATGGCCACTCTTCAGGCTTTTACGAAATTAATGCTGGAGTGCCTCAGGGTTCAGACTAGCACCAACTTTGTTTCTTCTTCACATCAACGACCTTCTTTCTTCCACAACCAATCCCATTCATAGTTATGCTGACGATAGTACCCTTCACTCTACTTTTCAGGTTCCCAAACCAATCTCTCAACCCGACTTGGAAAGCAAACGCAGGGCGATGCAGATATCTCTTTCACAGGATCTCAATTTGATATTGGATTGGGGCGCCAAAATTCTCGTTCAATTTAATGCATCCAAAACACAATCGTGTTCCTTGTCGCGAAAAAATTATCAAACACTCATCCTTTGCTTATGAGTGGTCAGGTTTTGCAGAGCGTGGACACATTTAACCTTGTGGGCGTCTCATTTGAGAATAACCTTAACTGGCATAAACACATTGTATCTATAGCCACCGCGGCTTCAACAAAGCTTGGATTCTTTTTCCGAGCCAAAAGTATTTTTCTCCTTCCAATTTATACACTTTGTATGTGTCCCAAATTCGACCCTCTCTGGAATATTGTTCTCATGTCTGGGGAATGGCATCCCCTACAACCCTCAGCATACTTGATGCCATTCAAAGAAGGGCTGTTCGTCTTATTAATGATCCTTTACTTACTCAAAGACTTCCTTCTCTTGCCCATCGTCGAGCTGTGGGAGATCTATCGCTCTTCTATAGATACTTTTACGGCTTCTGCTCCGACGAATTATCCAGTATAGTCCCTCCTCTTGCAGCTCCCAACAGAGAAACTCGTGCTGCCGCGCGTATGCATCCCTATACAGTTCAATTGGACAGGCCCCGAACTTCCAATTTCGTTCGTTCTTTTATCCCTAGAGTTTCTAGACTGTGGAACTTGCTGCCAGCGAAGGTCTTTCCTTCCCCCAAATCTTCAAGTTTTTAAGTCCCGTGTTAACAAACTTCCTCTAACCCTGCTTAAGACACCCACGGTACGTTAGTATTTAGGCTTTCAGCCTTCGTGGATTGTCCAAAGATAAAAAAAATGTAATACCCAAAACTAATTTATACTTTCGGCATTAAGTGCTCGACGTCAGGTTCCTCCGCAAGTTGTTTTTTAGGAAAGAATTTATTTTATTTTGTTGTTGTCGCAAACGACAGGTTAGTGTAAATGTGACTTTAAAGGATACATTGGCTTGTACCAAAACGTATTTTAGTTTTTTAACTGTTATTTGACTATTGTAAAATATAAAACTAAAGACAAAAAAGTGTAAATACCGCGATCATGAGAACGAAACATTTTATAAGCTATATTTTTACCTTTCTTACATAATTAGATTTAGAATCTGTCGTTAACTTGTCTTAATTACATTTTGTAACGCTCCGTGTTTGTAAACTTACAGAAATTTAAATATTTGATTACGAAATAAGATTTATTGGAATTACCAAAGGAAAACTGCCAATAAAGCTTATCTTTTGCTGGTTACTAAGAACTTTAGTTTAATTAAGTAAGTAAAAAACAAACTTTAAGAAGAAATGCAAATAAATAAAATATTTTGTTAAGCTGACGACTTATAAACAACGATAATATGTTTTTGAATTTAAGTAGGTACTTTTAATAATAAAAGTTTAAAATAAGATAATAATATGAATGTATGGTAATAAAAACAGAGACTGCAGTTCTTACTATTAAAAAGCAAATTACTCTTATCTTATTTATAGGGTAGAAACAAAATACTCAACAAAGCTCTAAGATATCTAGGAATATAGCTTGACATTTCAGAAGTACTTAAGATAAAGTCAGAAAAAGAAAGAAGGGTAGTTCTCTCGCAAATATTACATTCAACAACGATTCAGAAAAAATAACAACAAATATAAACAAAGAAACTAGCTAGTTAAAGGAGCCCATGTCAAAAAAATATGTAGTAAATACCGCTCTATAAGGACATACAGAAGGGTATATTATAAATATAACGAAATAAAATTGAAATTTGGCGAAGTATTATAATAGGTAGGGGGCCTCTCACTGTAGAGACCTGCGTTCGATCCCTACATAGTAGGGCATGACTTATTACCTTATAAAAAGTAATAGCAAATAACTGTGTAGTATTTCTGCGTTGTAAACCCTTTAAAATTGTGCTTCGGAAGGCACTTGTCACCGGTGGTCCCGCATTACTATCCAAAAAGAGTAAGTATGCAACAGAGGACCAAGCTACTTGTGACTTAATATTTTAGGTGTTTTAGTGACAAACAAATTGTATACTGCATTTTATTATAAAAAGACTGAATTAACAAACCGAAAACTAACTTTATTTACTTAACAAGAAAGTACTCTTAACAAGCAGTGGAAATCATTCAACAAAATTAAAAGAAGAAAAAACTACTTTCTGCTTGTAATTTCCTTGCATTGCAAGGTCGCATCTCTCGGGACACTGTCCAACCTGGAGATGCAGATTTCTTTCAGAGCTAATTAAGATCACCAATAACAAACCGGTTTCGAACTATTTTGGTTCTTTCAGTACAATGTAGACGATAACAACAAGCTCCAAATTTTTTTTTAAAAAGCGAACATGTCGAATAAACGTAGTAGTTTATTGTTCATTGCGCCCTCTTTTGGTAGTGTAAAAACTAAGCGAACCTAGGTCCAAACGTAATACTTAACAAGTATTCTTATCAAGCAGTCGAAATCATTCAACAAAACTGAAAGAGGAAAAAACTCCCTACTGCTTGTAATTTCTTTGCACTACAAGGTTGCATCTCTCGGGACATTGTTTAACCTGGAGATGCCGATTTTTACACTAGCCGAAAAGTATTTTTTTAGGGCTAATTGAGATCACCAACCGCAGACTAGAGTATAAAGCAAAAGCACGTGTCATTTAATGCGTTCGAAGCGCTATACACGGTCATGAAAAACTATCACTTTTAGCCGGTCATGGTAAGTTCTGGTTATTTAATTTTTTTATATACTTTATTAGGAAATTTAAAAAAATATTAACTAACCAGAATTAACCATGACCCCCAATGTAGCAGTTTTGCATAACCGTCTGGTTATTAAAATATTTCTATTTCCCTTTGCCTAAAAGTTGGTTAGGCAAATAGAATTAAATGCTATTTGACTAGTTAAATAACATTTGCCTAGGCACTAAGCATTTAAAAATAAGAATGTAATGTGCTAAGGCAGAAGAAATTTGCCTAGACAGAAGCCATTTACCTAAAATAACCATTTGCCTGCGACACATATATTTTTTTTTATTTCGAATATTTACTGAGCTACAGAGGAAACATAATTTATGGAAAAACCGATTTTTTAAAATATCTAGTAAACCACGTTTCTTTTTAAGTAATTTAAACTACACTAAACACTCATTTTTTATCCATTTAACCATTTCTGTAGCTGCAACGGGTTTTAATATTCCGGTACGGACATCGAAAAAACTCACTCTGTAGTTACCATCCTGCGGAATGTTATATTTTCCCGCACGCGCCTACAGATACACGGATTACTTAAAACTCAATAGCTTTTTACGATCATCAAATGTTTCATCTTTTTTTTCTCTTACTAATTTTCTGTATTTAAAGGCTACTTGTATAAAAACCCACAATATAACAGCTCTTTAAAAACACTTTCTTCCTACAATTTTTATATATAAAAAGATAAGAAAAACACTTTCTTTTGCACTGCATACATTGTATTTCGAATTTAAAACCTTACGAAAAATACGCGTTTACTATGTAGATATCAATCGCTCAAAATAGCTCCCGCAATCCTCCCAAAGTGGTTTAACTCAGTTTTCTTGTTCGTTTTCCGGAGGGTAGAAAAGTAAAACAAGGGGTACGAATGGCGAAGACGAGGTTTTTGGCACGAGCAGATAAGAAGTGACGACTTATATTTTATGGGGTGGTTAGATTCTTTTTGAACAATATGCAGGGTGTTTTAAAAGTTAAGTCATATCTTCCAGCATTTTTTTATACAGGGTTCCCCATTTTAATATTTGAATATATTTCTTTTTAGTTTACCAAACAAAATTTTTATTATAGTTAATAACAGATAACTTCTTGAAATTTATAATAATTTATAAATATTTGCTTATTTTATTCTAACTTTAAAAATTACGTCTCTTTAAATGACCTCCACCAACTTCAACACATTTTTCAATATTAGATAATAAGTGGTTCAATACACGACTTAGCAAACCTTTGTTTATTTATTCCTTTAACTTCTTAACGAATTTTGACTTTAAGTTCCTCGATTGTACCTGGCTGATTCGCAAACACTTTGGCTTTTAAATATTCCCACAGAAAAAAAACTTTGTTTGGTAAACTAAAAAATATATATAATTTAAATATTAAAATGGCTAGAATATTATAAAGGGAGTTTTTAACAATAGGTTAAAACTTCGCAACTAAAGTTAATTACGTCCACTATTTTAATTCTATTAGAAACATGTACAAAATAAATAATTATTAACGTTATGTTTACTTATCTTCGATGGTTTTCATTAATTTTTATTAGCATAGCCTCCGGACAGCGGCGCGGCGTCTACCTATGAAATAAGTAAAACCACCGCGGCAATAATAACAAATTAATTTAGATTTTTGATGGGTGTAATATACGTAAATAGATAAAACTGCTGGACTGCAGTTTATTTTTTACAATTGAGCAATACCGCCGGCGGTTAGACTCGTCGTGTATTTTGGCCCAAGAAATCTACGGTAGCATATTGTACAGTCCTTTTAGAAACACCCTGTATATTTTTATTTAGACAAACGCGTTTACCATGTAGATGTCAATCAGTCTAAAGAGGGCCCAATCATTTCACGTAGTGGCTTAACTAAGTTCTCATGTCGTATTCCAAAGGGCGAGAAAATAAAACAAGGGGTGCGAATGTCTGGGAGAAGAGATTTGTAAGGCGTAGATAAAGAGCGATAAGTAAAAATAAAGGGGGTGGTTTATTCATCGTTATATCCATATATGTTGCAATGAAATTGGTAATTTGGTGAAGGGTAGAAAGTATTATCTAGTAAATGCTTTTAAATTGTTGTACGAGATCCGAATAGAAAGCGATTTTTACCCAGCTGCTTACTGGATAAAATATGTAATTTATAATATGTAAATAAACGTATTTTAAATTGCCTTAAAAGTTGTGGTTCTGGTCTACATTTAATCTAAAAAAATACACTCGTATAACACTACAGATGCTAATTCTTGTCAATAAAGTATATAGAATGATCTTTAACCTATACGCATAAACTTAGCAAAGTCTTGTTAAAAACAAACAATGACTAAAAATTAATAAAAAAGTTATTAAAATGTTTTCATTTAGGATTATAGCTAAATATTTAAAATTAAACAAAAGAAGTATAATTCAAAAGACAAATAATAAATAAAATTAAAGGTACTAGTAAGCTCTTGCTTATTTTTTGTAATAGAAAAAATATGCCTTTAAATTGAAATTACATCTAAAAGTAAAGTCCTAGAAATACTAGAACATTATCATCATAACTTGTTTATTTTTTTTTATAAAAGAAAATAAGTTGATGTTAGCTGTATTTAAACTATACTTAATTATTTCTTAAACGAAAAATGGTGTATTTTGCTTTAATAGTCTGTGTTATTTTATTTTATTTAAAAACTGACTAGCCATATTTTACAAACATATTAGGCATTGTCCTTACTATTATGTTATTGTGTAATCACCCTATATATTTTTAATTCATACAGAATGTATCAAAAAATAGTAATGATTTTTTAAAGTTTTAAATTAATTTTGTTTACAGGGTTATTTATAAAATTTAGAGTAAAAAGTGTTTCTGCTGTATTAGTACTGTTACGTTGACAATATACAATGGTACTCAAAAACGTATTATTATTTTTTTAAATCATAGCACAACTCAACAAAAAAAAAAAAAAAATTGTGTGGCCGAACACAACGAATTTATATTGCTTTTGGGCCCCCAATTTCATAAATACAAACCGTTTCTTCAAATTGGTTCTAGTTTTTGAGATATCGAATATTTTCATTTAATAGTACCGTTATCCGAAAAGCTTACGGATGTGAGCTTACTTGAGCATTTTAACGGTGTAAAATGCGAAGATCTTTCCGCCAAGCCATTGACGATACAAGAAGCAGTTCGAGTAGAAGCCTAAAATGTGTTTTATTGCACAATGGCAACCGATATGCATCTCTTCCAGTTGCTCATTCTACAAAGCTTAAGAAGAATATGAGAATAAAAATGACCTTGCAAAAACTTAGTTATCATAATTGCACCAATTCGCAATTATTGTGTAGATCTGAGTGGCTTTCTAGTGACGCAAGTAGAGCGCTCCCGAGTAGCTCAGGAGCATTTCGTTCTACTATATGGCGTTCCAGTGACGGAAAGTGTTATGCACCCGAACTACCCCGTTTTTCTTGCCCCTTGCCCCCATGCACCAGCCTCTCTTTTGGTTTTTATGCTTTAAACGTGTTTTTATGGTTTGGGATGGATTTTTAAAATTATTTGTTTAAAATGGAAGTAGATATTATAAAGAGATTATTATTATAAAGCCAAGAAAGGTTTAAAAAAACGACATTTTAAAAATTCTTAAAGTTATATTTCTTTCATTGTCTAGGATGTGTTCCAGTGACTAACTTTTTATAGCAGATCAAGAGCTTCAAGCTTGAAGTGTGACGCACAAAAATTTTCGTCACTGGAAAGCTACTCTGAAGATGGCAAACTTTTTGTTAGGACAACAAAGCGGTTACACAAAGTATCCTTGTTTTATCTGTTAATGGGACAGCAGAGCCAAGGAAGACCACTGGAACAAAACAACATGGCCTTTAAGAGAAAACTTTACTGTAGGAGCAGCGAACATCATTAACAAGCAATTAGTTGATAGGGCCAAAATAATTCTTCACCACTCCATATAAATCTGGGATTATTGAACAGTTTGTTAGAGCTTTAGATTAAAATGGCAATTGCTTTAAATATATTTGTAGATCGTTTCCAGGATTAAGTATGGAAAAACTAAATGCCTGAATTTTTGATGGGCCACAAATTCGTAAACTAATTAAAGATTCCGATTTTATGAAATGCATGACCAGCGCTGAAGCTGCTGCCTGGTGTAGCTTAGTTTCCGTTAATAAACACCACAAAGTAGAAAATGATAAAGAGCTGGTGCAAAACATGCTTGCAAACTTTAACAGTCTGGGTTGTAGCATGAGCATAAAAGTATACTTACTTCATAGCGACTTAAATAGATTTTCCGACAATGGGAGGAACAATGTGAGGGGTTTCACTCAAGACATTAAAGTGATGGAAAAAAGGTACCAAGGGAGATGGGACCAACCTATGATGGTCGACTTTTCCTGGAGCCTCCAACGTAAATGTCAAAATAGCCCACGTAAGAGAAAATCATACAAACATTGTTTTCCTGCTAATTAATTGTAACTATATGAACTAGTTTTTTTAGCAATATTCATACATGTTTACTTTTTTCGAATATAAAACATTTTCTGTAAAATTAAACAGTTTTCTCGGGTAAACCACTAGTTTTGTCTATTTTTCAATATGGCAGCACTTATTTTAAAAATGAGAGCCAAGTTGGTAAAATTGACTTCATATTTTCAGTCAGAATCCCAAATTTATTTAAAAATCACAATGAAATGTTGTGCCATAGAATCAGTGTTGACTAGTGTAGCTTTAACCATCATTTTTTAGGCACTTAATTCCAATATTCGTTTTCAGTATGATACTATATACTATAAACCATGTTTTTCCAGTAAACAAATGGGTAAAGGTAATCCTATTCGCATGCTAATCATTCCTCATATGGCCAATATTATTAAAGCAATATTATCATTGCATATATCATGACACTATATTATTGTTTCAATATACTTTCTACCCTTTAAATATATTGCGTCAATATCCAGTATTGACGCAATAATATTGACTATCTAAGAATGGCTTAGGACAATTTTTTTAAAAATAAATAATTGCTTTATGAACTTAATTTTTATTTAAAAAAATGTTTGTAAAACTTTTTAAAGGATAAGCTTTTTTTTGCTTGTAATGTTAGAAAAGCTTAAATTTCAGAAAAGCTTACCATATAGTACAGGAAATGAAGCTTAAAAAAGGTAAAATCTGGCAATTCTTTTGTCCTGCATGGATCGACTTTTTTGGCGTGCTTGTGGTTGCTCCGGTTGTATCGGTAGCATCGATCACCGGAGTAAAAGCAATGAATACCTTTGATGGTTGACCGGGCAATTGTCGGTTTTGGGCAACGGCACGCGGTTTTCTGCTCGGGTGTAATCGACCGAGCAGCAACGCATCCAGTTATGGAATGAATGGTGCGTGAATGAGAAGAAGTAGGGATCAGGGCACAATAAGCCTTTAAAGCTGCAGTGCACCACCTAGGGTGGAGCGACAGTCGAAACCTGGGTGGGATGAGACCAGGTCGAAAGGTGGAAAAATAAAAAAGCATCAAATCTATATGAAACCGAACGGCTCCAAACCCTGGGGGTGATTGCCGCCCTCCCCTGGGAAGTGGATTTTTTATTACATTTTAACCACAGAAATCAATTAGAAAAGGTATTCTTAGCAAAAAAATATATATTTTCTATTTTTACTAACACTAGAAATTTTTAAAGTATTTGCGATTGAAAGTTACAACTTATCGACGAAAAATCAACGGTAAATGGGTTTTTGTGAATAACTCAAAAATTATGCATTTTATCAAAAAAAAAAATAAAAAAAATAAAAATAAAAACTGTGGAAAGCAAAATTGTAAGTTTTTAAAAGAGAAATAAAATTCTTTTATTACAATTTTTCTACTACCAATATGAATTGAGATAGGGGATGTTAATTGTTAGCTTTCTTTATCAAATGCAACATTTGATGGATTCAAAGTCAAATATCGGAAAAATCTGCATTATTAAAAGAAAATTTATTAAACCTTTCTAAAGTACATAATTAGACTAAAAAATCGTTGGTATGGTAATAGTGATGATAAAATCAGTTCAATTTTTTTATCAAAAAAGTAGATAATGAAAAATACTGTTTTGTCATTTTCTGTCATGTCTTTCTCTAAAAAGCAAAATTTATAGAAAATGCTAATTGAAGACTTTAAACAAGAATACATACTTATATATTTTTAAAAAGCCGAGAAAAAGCTTAATAAATACAGATAAAAATATACTGGTTGTTCCATAAGAAGAGACATGGGTTGGCTAATTTTATCATAAACTAACAAATATAGAAAGAAACTAATAACACCACAATATTCTACGGAAAAAACTACACAATTGACCTATTTTAAGTTTTTTCACCACTTTAATTGCAAACGAGTTAAAAAAGATTATTAAAATGAGCAAAATACGTAAAATCACCCTGTAGCTCCGAGATGGATCGCAATAGCCATAAACTGTCTTCACTATAGCTGTTTTCTCAAAAGAGATCGGGAGTTCTATATTAGATTTTTGATATTCCTTACGGTTTTCAAGATACCCCGTAAAACCATCGAAAATAAAACACCCTGAACATTGTGCATGATTATTTAATGAGTTAAGAAAATTAGGCTTTGTCAAACAATGCTGTTTATGGCTATTGTTTGCTTTTAATTAATTATCATAGGGGCAAAGCAAAGGTAATTGATTTATTCCCTTTGAGATCTGTTTGTAATTTAAATGGATTTGGTACTAAAATATTCAAGGATAAGTAGTTGTAAGTATAGAGTGGTCTAACCAAAGGGCCAGTTTAAACAGTAAGATACCTATTAATAATCCCGCAGATATTGAGATTAAATCTACCAATTACAATTTATATCAGTCCTTTACCATATACAGGGTGTTTTTAAATTACAGAATAAATATTTTAAAGCGTATTTGTGAGGAAATTGGATAAATAAAAGGTAATATAAACATAGGCACAAAAATTCATTGTTTTTAAGGGTATTTAACTTATTAAAAAATTACGGTTCTATTTATTATCATCCTGTATATTTCTTATCTAGTTATTGTAAGATTTTGCAGTATTATTTACACTTTTATGATGGTTTCGCAGTCACATCTTATTTAAATTTATTAAACGAACTGCGGCGGCATCTCAAGTGGCACCTGCACAAATATTTCTAACAAAAAATGTGCGTCACTGACATTTGTGCAATTTTTATATTTTATTTAGATTGGGTAAATGAGAATTTTTGTTTTCTTATATTATTTTTGTATTTTGCTTAGCTTTAAAAATGCAAATTCACTTAACTTAATATCCTCGAACAACCCAAGAAACATAGGAATAATTTTAAAAACACTTTATTTTAGTAAAAATACTAAATTTTAATGGTATTTTTATTCATTTAAGTATATTTTAATATTGTAATATAATTTTTAATAAATACTTGAAACAATAATTTTCATCTCTATGTTTACTCTGTTTTTAGAGGATATACAATTTAGCGAATTCTACTTTTTTCTTCAAAACTAAGCAAAAAAATGAAAATAAAAAAAAATAAAATAGTAGGGTGGCACTTTTTTGCCTAATTTAAAGAAAATATAAAAATGATACAAAATGCCAGTGGCGTATTTTTTTTTTGTTAGAAATATTTGTTACAGGTGCTACTCAAGATGTCCACTGGACCTTATAAATTTAATTACGTTAAGAAGAAACACCTTTCTTAGCACTGTAAATAACACTGCTAAAATCTAAGTCTAAAAGTTAAAAATAAGATTTAAAAAACTTTAATAAAAAAGTTTTACAGCCTGTATCTTGAAAAGGAAACAATCCATTTTCTGACCTATGTTTAATGTTTATATAGTTTTTTTTCTTTAAAAGATATGCTAAAGAATACGCTTTTGTTTTTTTAACCGCAACGAGGAAACTGCCAGTATATTGGGTAAAGCATTATTTAAAAACTAAAATTGATTATCATACTGTTTTTTTAAATTGCAGTAATTATGGCTGCATCTAACAATATCCTTAATCTATCTATATCCTTCACAGATGTTTTTATTAGGTTGGCAAACAAATTGTTACAATATTTAAATCTATGACACGCATATAGTTATGCGGATTTTATAATATTTCTTAAGCATCATAAAAAAAGTTGGTTTTAAAATGTAAAAATTTAGTATATTTAAAAAACCTACCTTTAAAGTTCCCAAAAATATTAATATCGTAAAAAATACACAGTTATTTGTAAGTATATTTTATTATGACACATTTTCAAAAAACAAAAGACTGGAGCCAAATAATAAAAGCAATGTCTTACTAATCTGACTTTGTTAACTTTTTGTCTTATCAAATTTTGCTGCGTACCCATTCGTTATGAATTTAGTAAATTCCCTGCGGAAAAATGATCGGAAATAAACAGAATTAGAGTGTAATAAAGTTTTAGTTTGATGATAAGCACTTCATTTTCCCAAAGTTTTAACTCGCAAAAACTAAAAGCAAATTTTATTTCTCAAACTTTTCTATTGTTTAGATTACCTTATACCGCCGCTGAATACAGGATATTTCTTGTTTGACAAATAAATTTGGTATTTTTAAAAATGTGATTATTTTAAATTTACAAATTAAAAAGTTTAAGGCGTTTAACGAAGTTAGTTTCTCCAAAAATATGATAAAAGCGCATTTAATTCTCTCTTTTCTCCATTTTCTATTTTTTAAACAAAGTTACCTAAAAAGATTTAAACTTTGGAACGACCACTTGTGAAAATAGCAAATAGCACACTGGTTTCATGCATAGAAAATGCATTATATCACACTAGTGTTGCAAAGTACTTTACAGCACTAGTGTTGCAAAGTACTTTACAACACTCGTGTGATATGATGTCATTCTAAAAACTGCTATTGGTTTGCAAGTGACATATTTATTGTAGTGGCAGCAAAAACACTTTTACTTACCTTAAACAGTAGAACCCAAATTAGCGAAAATCATCTTATTAACCTTAAGTTACTACACAGTATAAGCTTTCTTCTAATATTAAAAAGATAACAATGAAAAAATAAAAGCATAAACAAAAATAGACATAACCACAAAAACAACTTTCACTGACTGCTTGGCTACAGTGGCACAGTGTTATCAGGTAAGTAGATCAAATTAAAAATCTCCTCTCTACCATTGAGCACGCACTTTATAGAGGCAGCTTGTCCGCTTGACCGTTCGACCTAAAGCGCCAGAGAAAAAACTCCTATAGATCAAATTCTTTCTCTCTGTCTTCGTGTACTCAAACAACTAGTTAAATCATTTTAATCCCTTAATTAAACCTGAGGCTAATACACACTTTATGAATCCACTTTCTTTTATCCATTCATAAATAGAATCCAGACCCTTCCGACGTTGCCAAATGCTTTCCATATTTTGCATGGTATAACTGACGTTTAGTAGTCGTTTTTTTCCTTACTTTTAGGACTTTAGGGTTATGCATTTACAATTTTCATATTTTTTATATTTTTCCTAAAAATATGAGGAAAAAATGTAATTTTTACTTAATTTTACATGTGATGTTCAGTTTCATTAACTCGTTTTACTCAATTTTACCCCACCCAGCACCCCTTTTCACTCCCCTGGTCCCGTAAGTTTGTTTACTGATATTTTTTAAAACGGAATATTTGGATATGCGCCAGTGTCGACGTTTTATTTAGAAGAGGTTCTAAAATATGTAAGTATCGATATACTTTTGAAAAACCTCATAATAGCAGTGAAAACCGTATTAAACTATTACCGTTATTACTCTAACCAAACCATACAATTTTATTAAGTGGGGCTCTTTTTAATTTCCAAAATGATAAAAGAGTTATAGTGCTTCAGGTAGGTGATTTTCAATGTAAAAATATTGTAATACCCTGTATACATCTTATTTCTCTTAATTAATGTAAAAAGTGTTTTGATAATCCACATACTTTTAGTGTGTTTAATTACCCTTAGCTCTTATTACAAAAGTTAGTCAAAGACGAAATAAACTACATAATAAGAGAATTTCTTACGGAAAGTTAGATTAGAGATAATCCGAAATAGACTGTAAAATAAGGGCTTATAATAAAGTTTAAGTTTTACAGTAAACACTTCATTTTCCTTAAGTTTTAAACAGAAGCAAAAAGGATATTTTTTTGTTTAAACTTGCCTGATACTTACTTAAATAAACTTCTCTTAATCTTAAACTTTAAGTTTTTCAATTAATTATAATTTTAAAAAGGCTGCCATAACAAGTAAGAATAAATATATATAATATAACACTTTAGATATTTTTTAACTATTTGATCGGCTGATGGCCTGTCCGTTAAAGCCCTGGGTCGTTAGGGGCACAAGCGATGCATACATGATTCGAATCAGGTGCTGGGACGTACGCTACAGAAGTGCATGCTAAACTGAAACATATGGGTCTTTTGAAAGCGCAAAGAAATCTAATCTTATGTTTTGCCGCGGTGGTTGCAGCCTTGTGGTTGACAGCCATGTGGCAATGTGCCAGTTGATTAAAAGGTTATTCTTCAAATGTGATGAATGTGAATGTAGCTGACCACACTGTCTTTATGATCGGCTCACGTCGTGGAGAGGGTATCTCCTGGGCCCGGAGATGCTACACGGTTGTTTGCCATTGCCTTCTGTGGGGTGACGAGGCGATGAAAAAATTAGGATGTATTATACCAAGAAAATCGAAATCAGCGCCTCTCTATGCGTGATAAGGCTGGCTGCGCGATAGCCATTTTTGCACATAGGAGAAAAAAGAAGACGACGACAATCAATTGGGATGCATTTTTTTGAATACTATCTCGATGTGCTTACATAAAAGTATAAAACAATTCTCTTAACAATAAAGAAACATGACACTTATTAGAAAATCTAATCTTTTTATTCTCAATTTTAATGTTATATAAGCACTGTGAGACGCCCTCGATGTGATGTGTATTTACATTCAAAATCTGTTCAATAATATGTGATTGCGGAGATACAAATAAAAAAATGAAACTGCCGCTCTACCCAAAAATAAATGCTTGTATCCAAGAAAGCACGCCATTACTTTCCCTCTCTCAGATATACGCCTCTATGTTTGACTTTTGGTGAGAAAATTCCTCTTCTTTTAGATTTAGCCAAATAAAAGGACTTATCTTGGATAACTGCTCTAACATTTTCTTTTTGTCAGCGATTTTTTTCTTGGTAGTATCGCACTTGCAGCTTCACATTTGTGGGCAGAAAATACTTTTTTGGGTCATTTAGATAATATTCACTTATTGCTATCTTATTATTAGGTAAACATAACAAACTAAAGAATGTTACCTTGAGACTCTTTTTGTCCTCTGGCATATAGTGCTGTGCCGCGTGAAAGCAGTAATGTCATGCCCTTAGTAGGTATATGATCCAAGCAATTTGCAGATGGTGACAGGAGGTCAGTCGCACTTAGCAGGCATAGGATCCAAGTTGCCGAAGCTTTCATGCGGCTCTAACGATAATGATAAGACCTGCCTTTCAGAATCCGAGCACTGTTATTTGATCTTTTCCTATGATACCCTCAAGTTTCCTTGTAGTCACCTTTCCTTCATTTTCTTCCAAGTGCAATAAAATTTCCAAGTCTCTACCATCTCTTACATTTTCTTCTCTTTGATACTCCCTAGCTTCACATCTGCAATTATTTATCACTGAGCCTTTGGTCTTAAATTTTTGAAAGTCCTATCGACTGTTGATTTTCCGGGTATCGGTTTATTCGGATACTGAGCAGCGAACATGTCTGACAACTTTTTGGTAACTATTTCCTTGATAGGACCATTAAATCATCAATACTTTTTCTTCAATATTATAACTCATGGTTAATCTTTTCGCTCTACGATTTTTTGATAATAATAAAGCACTAAATTTCAAAATGACAACGTTATGTCACGCTAACTGGTATTTTTATTGTTGTTCATAAATATGGAGGCGATAATAATGTAACAATTCTTAAAAATATATTAGCATCTAACTAGCAAACTGGTTAACCGGAAAAATCTTAAAGTTTTTACCATGGACGTAGATTTGCATGCTCTTCAATAAACTTCTTAATATAATTTCTCAGTTTCCATCGGCTGAAGTAACTGTGCTTGGCGACTTCAGTAGTCCATAATAAGGATTGATTGGGCTCTCAAAACTGACCTCAGGCAGAGCAGCCGAAATCTTTCGCAGTCAGTAACTCTCTTACCAACCTTATGATGGAACCCACCTACTTTCCTAAAGTCCCAAATCATATCCCTTTGATCTCTTTCTTATCACCAACCCCGAACTCTATCAAACATCTGTCCCCTAGGTCGCTCAGATCATGGCTTAGTTACTATATCTTACCTTGCACTTCCCGAGGTAAATGAATGCATGCCACCACGCACCTTATGGCACTACAACTCAGCCGACTGGGATGGCCTAAGGGACTTCTTTGCCACCTACCCCTGGGATTCTATCTGCTTTTCTTCTCGTGATCCTTCTAAATTTGCAATTAACTAACTGAATCAATTCAATTGGGCATTTAAACTTATATTCCACACACCATCAAGAACCCCAAACAATCCAGTAACAAACTCTGGTTTTCAAATCTTGTGATAAAGCTAGAATTTTAAAAGTTCAGGCTCACAAGTTTCTACAAGATCCTAGTCCGAAATCCGACAGGCCAGCAGTGAAGCAAGAAACTACTACAATCAAACAATTTCTCAAGCGAAAGACTCCTTCGACAATCGTATTAAAAACAAAGTTCTTTCTTGCTCAAATGGCAGCAAATATTTTTGGTCCTTTGCGGAAAACATTAGTAGTAATTTTTGTAAAGGAAAGTAAACTATCTGCTAAACAATTTGCTGCCACTCCAACCCTTGACCACTCCCGTAAATCATCCACTCCAGCGGTTACGCCGGTTCCTCATAAAATGCCCGATATTATTTTTAAGGTAAAACTCATTAAGCGTATCCTTTCTCTTCCCCTAACACCAAAGAAATCGTCTGGGCTGGATGGCTTACCAGCGGTCGCTTTAAAAAAATGTGCTTCCAGAACTTTGCACCAAGCCAATCTTAACTCGGCTCTTTCGAATTTCTTACGACACAGGTATCTTTCCGGAGAGCTGGAAAGCTGCACGTGTTCAACCTGGCTCCCAAGAAAGGGATCTAAATCTTCTTCCATCTAACTATAGACCAATTTCTTACAATTCTTCTCAGTTCTTTGTAAAGCAATGGAACAACTAATTAACTCACAAATTCTTAAGTACTTAGAAAAACACAAAATTTTTGCACTTTGACAGGCAGTAAGTATGGATTTCGCCACAAAAGATCTACAGCAGATCTTCTTTCCTTTCGTATCACACTGTTGGAATAAGTCTCTTGAGTTTCTAGGTGAGTCCCAGATCGTTGCTCTTGATATCCAAAGCTTTTGACCAAGTCTGGCATGCCGCACTTCTTAATAAACTTCCCTCCTATGGTCTTTCAACTAAACTCTGTACTTGGCTCTCCAGTTATCTATCTGATCGTCGTATATCAGTTATTGTGGACGGCCACTCTTCAAGTAAAACGACCTATTTCCTATAACTGTAGACACCTGTTCGTGACTCTTCTTTGGTTTTGGATCCATTTGTACATCAGGTCTGTCCTCCTTGGAAAGCGGATCTTAAGTTTTCTTCTGCCCAGATCTTTCTTTAACGTATTGTTTAGAAAAAGGGTACCTTTATAGAGTCACATAATCTGTGCCTAAATCCGTTATTGGACTCTATATGACATTTAGTGTTCTTAGATGTTCTGACCTAATTTTACGTTGCTCAGGTTACATATGTGACGGTGGGTTAAATATAGTCTTTAAGACCGTGGTTGGTGCGCATTTCATTAATCTTGCTATGCTAAAAAGATCAGTCTTTGCACCCCTTTTTTTTAAGACAGGGCCGTAAAAAAGCTTTTTAAAAAGCACGCAAAAAATACATAAAACTATAAATCCAAACGACCTATAGAAAATTACTGTTACTTTTTTTACGACAGTTTGTACAATACAATTTTAGGCTCCCATTTGAGGGTGTAAAATTGAATTTTTATCCCAGGGCAATCATGAAATGCCTTTTCATAAACTAGTCTTGACCTTTCTGGCACCAACACTAGACAGCATTTTTGATCTCTGAATTATTTTGGCTCATAATTCAAATTTGAAACCCCGTTTTTGACACTTTGTTGACACCACATGTACTTATTTTTTAGGTATCTTAAAGTGGTTTAATCAATTTAACTTAAACTAGCCTGATATTAACATCGGCAATATTATTTTATATTTAACAAAAATAAAGAAAAATAACGACAAGAGATTTCTTAGTCATAATTTAGTCGTACAAAATATTGTTTGCACCTTTGGCGTACTGCACTTTTACGAACTTACGTTTGGCCGCAGGCGTAAAGTGCTATTCTACGCCCTTGGTACAAAATTAACTGTTCTATCAATAACCTAATTAAAATGGGAAACAGCCTGTAATAAAGCAAGAGAAATTCTAAGAAAATTCACTTAGCTGGATAACGTTATTTTGCGTTTTTTTCTAAAACTATTTCTCCTAGTTTCTGCATATAAATTGTTTGTTTTTAACTTCTAATGACCACATTTTTTTACTTTTTGGTTAGTTGACTTGAAGAAATTTGCAAGGTTTTACATTTTCGTTATAAAACAGAGAAGAAATTAGAATAATTATTAATTGTTTTATTTCGTGACTTTAAGGCATTTTTAAGCTTGTAAACTTAATTAATATGTTAACAAGAAACAAATTTGTGTTAACTTAATAGTTGTATTGAATTCCTAATCCTTCCTTCTTATGAATATGAAATGGCGTCCCCCACAAACCCCAGCATTCTTAATTTTACTCAAAGAAGAGCTGTTTGCCGCAATGATTATTCCCTACTCTACAAAAAGGCTTTCTTTTATGCATATCGTCGGTGTGTCGGAGACCTATCGCTTATTTATAGGTAGGTACTTTTACTGCTTTGGCTCTGAGGAAATTTGTCCAGTGTTAATTTTTTTGTGACTGGCAGCTCCTAAGAGAGAAATTTAGTAAGTCACTGCACATTTACATATTTATACGGTTCAACAGGGTAGACTATAAACTTCCCACTGGGTTCGTTCTTTTATCTCTAGAGTTTTAAAAATGTGGAACCTGCTACCCGTCGATGTCTTCCTTTTTCTTAGAATCTTTAAGTACTTCATTTCCGTGTTAACAAACTCCTCTTTAGTTTACACTTGAGAACGGACAAAGATAGTACTGCCCGAAACGTTGTGTGAATAAATTAATTAAGACAATGGAAGTCCGAAATTCTTTCCTCTTACCTTACTTAAGATACCTACGGTTCGTATATAGGTATCTAGGCTTCTAGAAGAAAAAATTATTATACGTTTATAAATAATACTATTATCATACATACGTTCTTAAAAATACACAAGTGTCTAAAGCCTTTTTAAAAAACCTATCTATCTGGCTGCCTATGTAACGGAATCTTTGAGCCTAATTTTAACCAACTTCCAGCTATTCGATTTCTTTGAAACTTTGCACACGTATTAAGGACCCATGACAATGCAATAATCTGCAAACAGTATCCCTTTATCTTTTTTTTTTAATCGCCAGGAAAAAAATTCCATTATATTGATAAAAACAACACCTAGGATGCCATCTGTTGGAAAAATTTCAAACTTTGCTATTAAATGAAGAAGACATTTTTAGTGGATTCTAAAATGTTGGCAACGAGTCCAAACATTGCCTGGATTGCCATCTGTTGGCAAAATTTGAAACTTTGCTACTTAATGAAGAAGACATTTTTAGTGAGTTGCAATCTTTTGCAAATTTTAAAATTTGCTACCATTGTCATTTCATAGGGGCTGGTTATTCTCTTTTTGCGCTTAATTAAATAGTATGTTCTAATTTACTGTTATATTAAGAATTTTGTGCAATATAACGAACTAAAAAATTACAAACAATTAATAGTTTTAAAAAACTAAAAAACACGCTTTTTAGCAATACCTTCCGAACTAAAAATTAAAAAATATTTTTTTTCATTAAAATAAGAGTATTTTCACTTTCATAGTAAAAAGCGTGGGGTGCATTTTTACTATTTTCATCAACTTTTCCATCATAGATGTTGGCAAAATATAATAATTATAACATTTAATATATTAAGCACCCCCACGCTTTTTACTATGAAGTGAAAATATTTTTTTAATGAGAAGGTATTTTTTTAATTTTTAATTGTGAAACCACGCAATTATCTTATAATTCTTGATACACATTTACACCTATTTCACCAAAAGACACTAGAACAGTAATTATGTAAAAGAAGAAAAAATAAAAATCAAGCCTTTTAAGACGCGAAGGACCAAACGGCAAAATATTGTTAATTTTCATTACGAATTTTTTTAGACCTACAAAGCCATGATAATAAAACCTGGTATCAGAAAAAAATATTTTTCAAGTTAATTAAAAATAACATTTAAATCTTTTTAAATGTTAAATTTAATTAAATTATCATACCAAAATAAAATGAATTAAGCAAAACTTTTATTAAATAACTTATTTATTTACAGGTAAATATATATAATACTCGGGTGATTATATGCGATTTCGTTTCTGTATGGATATTAAATATTTATTTTTCTGTAAAGGGAATAAAAATTACCATTTAATCACAGTTGACAGGTACAAGAGATGTGACTCTTTATAAAAAAAAAAAAAAAATTCGGGGAGAAAAGTAAATTTTTTTGATATACATACAGTAAGTATAGGTAGATATTTAATTTAAAATTTTTATTTTTTAAAAGTTTTATTAGATATTTTTAACTTCATTATATTTAAAATAACTATTAAACAACCACACTTAGTTCCAAATTTTTAAATTTAAATCCATTAAATCACAAAATTCTAACTGCTATTAAATAATTATTTTAAAGTTTCCTAGGCAATGCAGGTCTAATTGCAGTTTTACATACAACAACCTACTAATTTAAAATTTTAAATTTTATATTATTATTTTTGAACTTCAATATATTATTGTATGTCTTTTTTAAGTCGTTGTTTTCCCGTTACAGAAAAAAATATTGTATTATACACGTGCTAAAATTTTAAATTTTAACTCTTAGCTTTTGCCTCCCTTTTGCCTCTATGTCGGGAGTCAACACAACCTCAAGCTAAAGACTAGAGCCTTTATTTTGTTGTATACTTGTAATAAATCTCACAAAAACATGAATGTGAAGAACGTGAGCCAAGTTAATAATAAAATTATAGCTGGCTGTGGCGCTTCGCCAGTAAAAGAATTGAGACTTAATTGAGTGCCAGGATTTGTACAAAATCCAAATATGTATAAAATCTTAAATAGGTTATATTTGACTTAGCGAGTTTTTATCATATTAGTCATTTATATAAATTTAACTCATCCAAATATTTTCTAATTCTTTAATGTTGATAAAGCTGCCTAGTCAAATCTTACCCACGTTAAGATCCCAAACATATTTGAATTTTATACAAAACTTGGCACTCATTAAATCTCTTCATTCTTTTGCGGCGAAGTACACAGTCAAGCACACTTTACGTATTGAACTTGGCTCACGTTCCCACATTTATGCTTTTGGTGGGATATCATTACGTTTTGTAAAGAATACAGCAAGTATTTAGATTTAAAATTTGCGTTCCCGTACCATATTTTTTTTGTCTACATTTTCTTAAACGTTACAAATAATAGGTTTGTTCCAGCAGAATGTTGGAAACATGTTAGCAACAATCGTAAATGCAGAAATTGTTACAAACATTGGTCAGAAATGTTAGCAACAGTTTTCTGCTGGAACGAAAAATAAACAAGGCGTGCATACTGCTTATACGTCAATACAAGAAAGGTTATGTTAAAGATTGTCAGTAATGTTTGAAGAAAGTTTTCAAACTTTTCAAACAGTTTCCAACATGTTTTCCAACATCTTAAGACTACTGCTGGAACAGCAAACAATTGTATAATGTTACAAACATGGCACTGCTGGAGACGACTAATTTGACGAGCGCAGAATCGGAACGGTTGCAAACATTTCTGACAGCCTGCTGGAACAAACCTAATAGTGACCATTGCCCAACGGTTTAAACACTACAATTAAAAAACCTTTTTGTTTTTGGTATGAGGGACTTCAGATTTTTTTCTACGCGTACACACCATTACCCAGCTAGATTTCAAATCTCATCTGCTCATTAGGTCATCTGGCAGTGGGTTAGGTTTTCGATCTATATATCCGGCTAATTGAGTCAGTGAGTCAGTAAGTCAGTAAGTCACTGAGTCAGTGAGTCAGCTGAGTCAGTAAGTCAGTGAGTCAGTCAGTCAGCCAGTCAGTGAAAAATGGACGACTTGTGGAAATTTATATCTTTATAACTTCATAACTAATCTTTGAGCTAGCTTCATAAAATTTTATCTTCTAGTTGTCTTTATGGATTTAAATAAACACACGTGTTCGTGTGTTTCACGTTCATAGGTTCTGAGTTATGGAGGGGTCAAAATTAACACCAAGGGGTTTGTGTAATATAAGATGCAGCGCTGTAGCCAGCTTCTTTGCTTGACACGCTACCGCGTGTCTAGATACCTATTTTTTATTAAAATTTAAATTATATTCAAAAAAGTTGTAAAGACAAATAATAAAAAATCAAAACCCTAGTAAAAAATAGTCAATTAAAATAATATGGGTAGATTAATGATTATTTCTAAAGGTTCACCCTTATATTTTAAGTTAAAATGATCTTTAGAAAATATTAAAGTCCGCTACTGCAACCTTTTATTTTCTTGATGGTGTTTTATGCTTGGAAAATATTTCTTGCTCCTGAAAGGAAATTAAGGAAACCAGCATAAAACATTTGCTGGCATTTCTACTGCTTTTTTCTTGTTTTTTATTCACCATTTACTGGCGGCTCCGAAGAAATTTAAAATTAAATTTGCGAATTATCTTTCGCCATGGGATTTCTGTCAAGTTAGTTAAAGTTTTTTGATACTATATTTCAGTTAAAAATTATATTAAAACAAAAATTTTAGCTTTTGGCTTACATCAAAACATATTATTATATTATTATGCTTGATAAATTTAAAAGCCGTCACCCACTTCATTTATAACTTAGTACAATCCTGCGTGGGCTGTTAAAAAGATAGAAAACAATCCTACCCAGTTTACAATGCTAACAATTATCAAAAACATTTTTTTAAATATGTTGAAAGCTATTAGAAGAATTATTGCAAGTTGTCTTATTAAGCTCGGGAATTATTTATACCGGCCTTATTAAAATAGTGCTTGTATCCATAATTTAGAGTTATTGCAAATCATGTTGACAGTACCATTAACCTAAACAAATGGAAAACATTAAGTAGATTTTCCTTATTTTTTTTTGTGTTGTAGGGTTTTGTTACACACAATTACAGAAATACATTTAAAATAGCAAGGTTTTTAAATATTTTTACTTCTAAAAACTTTTCGTTTTTGTGGTCGGCAGCCGTTCGGTTAGTCGAACAGTTCCGAAGTTAAAATAAGACCAAAATAAGGCACGACCTAAAATCGACATAAATAGAGCCACGCACTATAATTATTAAGGAAGTCCTTATCCTAGCATGTATCTGCGCAAGCTCAGATGTCAAAATAATGCCGGTATAATTAGTGCCTGGCCTTGTTTCACTGTGCAATAATTCTCTATTAACTTGTTTATAAAAACTTAAATTTTAGGTGATATATACCGGGTGTCAACAAATCTATTAGACAAGACATAACTCCTAGAGTACTAGACATAATTACCAAAATGAGATTTGGTATAGTAGTCCGATCAAATTAGACCTAAACATAAGGGTGAAGTTACTAAAATTTCCATCAAGCTAAAAACGAATGAAATTGTTCAAAACACAACTTAAAACAAACTGTCAAAACTCCCCATCATTCCGACTTGTGCTAAAAAAATTGACTCAAGGTCAAAGGTCAAATAAATAAGTTTAATAATAACCAATACAAAATTTGTAGATCATAAAATTATCTACAAACAAGGTATTTATAATTTTATCTCTAAATACGACCGATTCTAAGATATAACGAGGCAAAGAGTTGCAAGCGTTATAATATGCAAAGCACGCCACGTACACAGGGTTATTCACGGCAAGTGTCCTATTAAGGGATTTCGGAAACCACTAAAGAAACATTTTTAAATTTTGGCGTTTGAGTACCATTGATCTTTATATGGCAAAACATAATATCTTTCTGGAATTTCCTGTTATACCGGAAGTGCGTATCAACTTGCTTATTTTAAATGGAACACCCTATATCTTATTACATTTTTGGATTCTGCACCAGATTCTGCATATTTTGTGTAACATGTCCTATACCTAAGATTGGGCGTTGTTGATTACGGGGTGTTTAAAAAATAGGATTAAACATTAAATTAAGAAAACCACCAAAAGTCCATTTTTTTAAAGGAAACTCCCAAATTTTATAATTTCATCTTTTGAAGCATTAAAAATGAAGGTAAGTTTGTAAAAACGCGCTAAGTACACTAACTGCGAGGTGGCCTGGAAACGTCTGCATATTTTAACGCTTGCAACTCTTTGTCTTGTTATATCTCAGAAACGGTTGGTATTTAGGGAAAAACTATTTTTACCTTTTTGAAGACAATTTTATGGTCTTTAATTTTTGTTATGGGTAATTATGCAATAAAACATACCGTTTTCAAGAAATTTGCGAAAAGCTAATTTTTTTAACCTTTGACCTTGAGTACATTTTTTTGCACCGGTCGGAATGATGGGGATTTTTGACATTTTTAGGTTTTAGTTATGTTTAAAACAATTTTATTTATTTTCAGCTTAATAGGAATTTAGTTACTTTGAATGTCTAAATTGACCGGACTGTAGATAAATGATAGGAGCAGAGTAGAACTTTGGCTTATTTTTTATTTTTCGGTAACTTTCGATTTAACCAAAACCTAATTTAAGTTAAAATGAGACAAATTACTTTATTTGTTAACATTGTGACTGCAGTTTTCAAGCTTTGCTTCATTTTCAAACTAAATTTAGTTTTAGTATTGTGGAAACATCTAAAAACATTAAATTATTCTGTTGCATTTAGCTCTAAAAAAATTCCGAAAAGATATTTTTTTATTTTCACGAGTACCTATAAAAATGAATGTTGTAGTATTGTAGATGGTTCTAAAAACTTTAATTATTATAGCCTGAGAATGCATAAGTTTAAAGGCAGTCCATGTTAAACCAACAAACAAAATTATTCAATACAACCAGCAAAAAATTGTATTTCTCGAAAATGTTTCAATTTATTGATATCAAACACAAACACCTTTTTGATCTAAAGATTTAAGCTATCCAAAAATACTTCGTTTTTTCTATATAGGGTGTTAAAATAATAGGCACTATTGTGTAAGGGTAAATCCACCCCTGATGCCCTAATGAATGCAAATGTTCTAATAGAGCAACTTTTTAGTCCTTAGTAGTATCTGTAATCACAAAAAATTATTTTATTATACCAAGTAGTATAGTACAAACACCGATTTTCAGCAGGGTTCTCTCAGGGCACATATCTTAGTAAAGAGGGACTTTAGAAAAAGAAAGTATGTAGGCATTTGTCATATCATATTTATGTGTTTCTATATGAAATACAGAGATTACTCACATATTCCCGGACAACACTACTTTTAAATAAATTTTTATATTTTTTTACGTGTCCAAAAATAGTTCTCTTCTTAATTAACCGTGAATATTTACGGTATCTCTTAAGGGGACGTCCATCAATTACGGAGACTTTTTTATTTTTTTAACCCTTTTTTCCCTTCTGGCAATCCGCTCCCCCATCTCCCAATATCACGTGAGATTTGTTGCACAATTTTTTAAAACTATCGACCCAAAAGTTAGTGCGCGTTGATACCGGATACCATATTTTTTCTGGAGGGACCTGCCCAAATCTCGTAAATTTTTTAGCGGAAAAAAAATATCGTGATACTTGCACATTTGCACACACACCCCTCACCCCACAGTGAGATTTGACCCCCTATCCCCCGTAACGCCTCACGTAATTTACGCCGCCTAAAATTAATTTACAAAAGTGCACTAAATACATTTTAATAAAACGTTAGCTGAATGGGAAAAAGGTCTTAAAGCCTTAATTTAAAAATTAAGATTAAGAAAAGTAAACTTCATTAAATCTTCACTGCCTGTTTTTTCAATATAAAACGAGAAGCGTAATTGCCTCATTAAAATTGTAGTAACAAGAGAGTGTCGTAATAAGATAAAGAGCTTTCGAATGTGCCCAAAGTCTAGCTACAAATGTTGAGGCGTAATGCAAACACGGCTCTCAGACTAGTGTATATCTGCCCTCTTCATCTTTAATTGCCGTAAATGGGTATCAGGTACAGGATTGGAATTGTTTAATTTATTAATCTACATAGGTATTTAAAACGCA